>RJWM01004539.1:0-100026 GCA_004363535.1 Dasyprocta punctata | reverse complement strand
TCTTTTGTATACCCTGAGAATTTTAACCTAGGTAAGTAAGACAGAGCTGGCAACTTTCTAATTTTTTTAAGTGGCTTTTGGTTTTTGGAGTAAGTGTACCATTCTCTGTGCATCATCAAAGGTTAATTAAACCACCACAAAGTGCACAGCAGCCCGGGCTTCATCTCTGAGGTAATAAAATTGTAAGTGATTCTGTTCAGGATGAAGCTTATAATATTCTGTTTCCAGTGAGTTGTGTGCACTTTCTTGCTTTAGCAATGTGTACTTCTCTCTTTATCTGATACATTAGGTCACAAAAGCCAATCTCATCTACATCTTTACAAGGTTGTTTATCATCTTTCTGCTTGCAGAAGATAGAACTGGTAATGAAACAGCCAAATTGGATTCCAGTGAGGATTTGTTCTGACTTAGAATACTTTCAGAATCTATTCAGAATCCATTCAGAATGCCTCTGATTTATCATTAAGCCCTCTGAAGCCAGTTATTTATTTTGGACCAGCTTTTCAAGGATAAGACATCCATTGTGTGCCAGCTATTGGGAATTATAACACTGCTGATGAGGTATGACAACACAGAGACCATTGGATTTGCAAGAGATTATAGGAGGCTATGACTGAAGTCAGCAGCTAATAAACTGAAAATGTCAGTGAGTGGAGAAGGAATAAGAAAATAAGGAAATACGTTCTGTCCCGCCACCTGGTATCTCTCCTTTGGTCTCTGGGTTCAGGATGCAGTAGTCTCCACTCTCCCAATTTCTTTTACCTCCCCTTGAAGGTTTTTAACAAATAAGTCCACCTACCTTCTCTCTCCCTGATGCAGGTATCATAGAAAATGAAGAGCAAGGCTGGAAGTTGGTCTGATATTTATGGGTGTGTAATGGTGGGTGGTTAATGCAGCCACATTTGGAGACACTTTTTAAGAGAAAGGCTAATGGCATACTCCCTGGTGAGATTTAGCTGACTGCTAAACTCCAAAATACATTTAAAACCCTGAATCATAGTCCTTTCATAAGCACAGCTGCATCCACTTGAAGGTGTTCTGGGTCGGCCTGCCCCCTTCTCATGGTAAATATAATATGCTCAGACAAAGCTGGGGCAAGGGGGCAGCAGTGAATTATTTCAACATCTTCAGCAATATTTTCTAAAATAACCAATGTGCATACCTTGTGACCAAGCTTTACACTTTGATGATTCTATCCCAAAAGGAAAGCAAAAGAATTTTAAAAAATTAAAATAAAAGCTCTAACATATAAGGAAATATGAACCAGGGTGTTTATTTCAACCTAATGCCCCATGGTAGGAAACTGTCTTAGTTACTTTAATGGTTGATATATAATGTCAATTTGAGAAGTTTGGAAGCTTAACTAATTCAGCAGTTCTATGTGCTATGGTATAAAGGACATGCCCTTACCCTCCATAGGATGCTATTCATTGTGTTTCAATTTGAGAAGTTTAACTAAGTGACTCAGCAGGGGGCCAGGGTCCTCACTTGTAAACATCCTGAGCCTGTACAAGAGGAGGGCCGGAAATGGTGCAAGTGCTACACCCATGGCGGGGGTGGCAGGGGAGTGAGTAGCCCACTTACAACATAAGAGAGGAAAAGAGGCTTGCTCCCTCATTTGCTGTTGTTGCTTTGCTGTCTTCTGCCACCTTGAAATGCTGCCCCTGTGCCATGCTGTCCTGCTTTGGAGTCAGCTGATTATGGACTGAAACTCCACAAACTGTGAGCTAAATAAACCTTTTCTTCCTTAATTTTGAGCATCAAGTATGTTGTCTCAGCAATGGGAGAAACATAACCAAGACAGTTACTCTTCTTATTGCTCAGAAAATTTACTCAACACCCAAAGTTAAAAGAGGAAAGGTTTATTTAGTTCATTTTGTAGAGATTTCATAATTGGTTGGCTCAAAGGCAAGGTGGCTCAGCACACAGGCATCTCAGAGGAGAAACAGTTCATGCTGGACAAAAGGTAGCAAAACAACAAAGGAGACCACAGCTCTTTCTCTCCTTATATCTTATCCAGGTTACTTAAGGTGTATGGGCAAGGTATCACTCAATGCTAGGCTCAAAGGCCTTAATCCTAATGCCTCTGAACCTAGCATTGCACCATGAATCAATTCTAGCATCACATACTCTAGATCCAGCCACCACTGAAAAAGCCCCATCTATGACCACATGAGGCTTTTGGGGGCGGGGAGTGAATATCTAAACACAAGCCATAACAGAAACAATCTGTATTTCTAGCAAAAGTAGTATTTTAAGAAAGCATAGAATAAGCCGGGCGTGGTGGCGCATGCCTTTAATCCCAGCACTCGGGAGGCTGAGGTAGGCGGAGCGTTGTGAGTTCGAGGCCGGCTTGGGCTACAGCGCGAGTGTAAGGCCGGTCTGAGCTACATAGTGCGACCCTGCCTCAAAAAATCTGGGCTGGGAGTTTGGCTCAGTGCCTTAAGCGCCTGCCCTGGCAGGCGCGAGGTTGTGAGTTCAATCCCCGGTGCCACAAAAAAAAAAAAGAAAAAAGAAAGGATAGAATATATACATTATGGAATATTATGCAATGACAAAGAATCCAATTCACATGTGTGACTCTAGAAGGATAACCACATAAATTATTAAATGAAAAAAGTCAGTTGCAAAGTAGTGCATCCAACACCATATGAACAAATTTTGAATTACTAGGGCTTAGTGTCACTGGAAAGAGTTCTATCATGATAATATCATGTATGAATCTGAGGTGACTCATCAGTGTGCCCATAATGCAAAAAGAAGTTTGCACCATAAACTGGTTGGTTTTAATTTAATTTTCTTGGAGACAGAAGATGGACTTTTAAAAATATGTACATACCCTGCCCAAGATTCTACCACTGTAGTTAGCCTCATGAAGTAAAAATACTCTGCAGTTCCCACTGGGTGTTAGGTTGGACAAAGGACATCACTTCAGATTTACCTTTCTAAAATATATACCTTCATTTCTCACGCAAGACCTATTAAATCTTTTAATCTCCACAAGGTTGGGAATGGATGATGATGATGAAAGGCAGAATACATAAAAGCACCTCAGGAAATCTGACCATACATTCTTCCTTTTGAAAAACCAATTGAACTGTCTTAAAAATATATGCCCTACTTCAATCACCAAGAGGCAGCTGCAATGATGATAGTGACTATAGCATTTATAACATGCTAGATACAGAAGAGAGGGTGCTTGCACAAACTAGTTCTCATAACAACCTACAAGAGATGTGTTAAATTTTATTATACCCGTGTCAAATTAAGGGTAAGAATCATTACAGAGATACTTAATGGTAGATCCATGCTCATTGGTTATATGGAGAAATGAGTCAGAACTAGCAAAAAAGGTGAGGTTCATGAGCTCAAGGAAATATTTACATGCTCAAGTTCCTCACCTATCTTGTTCCTTGGAGACACCTAAAGAGTTGTTCTATTTGTCAGAGGTAGCCTGCTGCTAGACTCCTGGTCACTTAATGTCCCTTGTCCTTTGAATTGTTTAGTGACCTTGAAGAAATGATTCTGAGACTTGCTCTGTTATGTCTTTCTTTCTTGAAATTCCCTCCTTATTTTCTCCTTTGCTGTGGAAACATACTCCTTTCATAAGCAGAGAACTGTGTTGACTCTTCTCTTGGAAGACTGCAAAAGTGGACTGAAATCTTATAATCGCATAATGTTCTTCTCAACCATGTTTTTAGTAGGTATCTTTCTAGGCTTCTCTGTAAAACTAGCCTGTGAGTACTGGGTTTGCCTCTGCAATCACTTGCCTAGGGGAGGTGGTACAGGAGGGAGGCATAGGAAATTATTCTCTTTAAGACTTATTTTTGCCTAAAATGTGGTAATTGCTTCTTGCCTTCAAGAATTATGATTTTATAGAAAGAAAAATATCCTAATGGCTAGTTTTGCCACTGTGTAACAGTGTTTCAACTAAGTCATTTAACTTTCTGAACCTCAGACTCCTCATTCCTAAAATGGGATTATTAATTGCTGCCCTACTTGTCTCACAAGTATGTTGTACTGATCCAAATAAGAACGCAAATCTTCTGGCTTCACACCCATGGTGATCATACACCTGTCCATCCACCAACATAAATATTCATTTATATGTACATTCATTTGACATATCTCCCAAGATTTAGCTAATGAAATATAGATTTCACTGAAGGCAGAAAGGGAAGAGGCACCCCAGATTGAAAACGAGCATTGAAGGCAGAGAAGATAAGGTGATTAAGAGCATAGGGTGTGCACGGACCTACAGCAGCCTATGAGCACACATTTGAGTATTTTACATAGTATTCCAAGGACTCTGTAGGTTTCCAAGTTTTGCTTAAACAGCCATATTTACCTCATCCAGACTAGACTTTTCAGCTGATATCTTCTCCTACCTTCTCTTTAGGCCCCCATGGCTCCCTCTGTTAAGTATAATTGGCGAGCAGAAAGGAACAAGATTAAAACCAGGCCTGCTCCTCAGATGCACATATAAGAAAAGAAATCTGTGAAATACTTTAGATTCATGCCTGATAAAAGATTAACCTTAGGTATTATACACTGTATATAAAGCACAGTTTCTACATGGTTTAAAAAAAGGATTTTAAAGGTAATTCATGGTATGCACTTTGGTATAAAGGTCATAAATTAACAGTACTTTCAATCTGGAAAACACTTCTCCGTGTACTGTTGGATTTATTTTTGAAGCACCTCAAAAAGTAAAGATGTAAAAGAACAGAAAACACTGGCTCTACTGTATAAACAAAGAACAGAGACAGGAAGTAACGTGGCAGATTACACAGAAAAATCAACAGCTAAGACTAGACTGGGTTTCCTGGATTCCAGGGCAGCTGTCTTCCCGGCACAATACATTTTTGTTGTCATTCAGATTATGGAGGGTTTCTTCACTTCTGATAATATGGCTGATAATTTCAGAAATAACTAATCACCATGTGCTAATCCTACAAAACGAACTGGGGAAAGAAAATGGAAAATGCCCAGAGATGAGATTGAAACTGTGAATTCAGGAGGGCAGACCCTTCTTCCCATTGCCTTAAAAGCCAAATTCTGTCAGGCCCTTATCGGAGGTGGAAGGAAATCCGAGGCGCGTTTCAAATAGTGGAATGTGGTGTTTGGACTTGCTTTTTGCAGCAAACACGCTGCCGCGGGGACCTGACAAGAGTGGCAATGCTGGGAACAGAAATTCCAAGCCTGAAGATCCTGGTCAGAGAGTAGCAGACTGGCAGAGGCAGCCAGGAGAAGCAAAGGGAACTAAAGGATTCTATCAAGATGAAAGAACTGCGGTCATTCTCTCCCAAATCCCAGTTTCCGCATTTCCCGCTTTGGGAAACCAGCAAAGATCTGTTTTCTGCAGGAAAATCCTCCCTGTGCGGCCCTGCGGAGAGAGACTTCCAGGCCGCCCCGGGGCTCGACCGCCGCAGGTATTTGCCTGACAAGGGACTACAGAGCCTGAGGCCCGCTGGGGCTCGAGGAGGCCGAGGGCACTGGCACCACGTCGTGACTTCGTCAGCAGCCAGCTTCCTCGCTAACCAGATTTCTCCAGGCTCCCTGGACTAAGGCCAGGCCTCGAGGTGCAAGCCGCCAGCGCTCCTGGACTGAAAAATGACCACCGCCCGCTGCAGTCCGCAGATTCCCAACTGGGCCAGCCAGAGCCGGCTGCCAAAGGGCGAGGAAAGGGAAGCCCCGCCCCCGCCGCCTTCCGTGACCCTATTGGCCAAGATTCCTGCCACTCAGCCGAGTGCCCACCTCGATCCCGTGTCTTCCCTCCTCCAAACTTCAGGCTCCCCGCCGCCCCCACCCCGGCTCCCTCGCTGTGCCAGAGGCTTCCGCGTGCGTGCCACGGTTTCCAGTGCAGCCTGCCACTTTGCAAGCCACCGCGGCTTGCGTTAACCCTTTCTCGTTGGAGTGTCACCCTGTGAAGCTGGCAAGGCAGAGTTTGCCACTGTCACAGGCAGGAAAAACGGGTTCAATGACTCCAAAGAACCATGTGCTGGGATTGTAAATGGGGATTTTCACAGTGGCTCCAGACAGACTGGTGCTTTCTGTGCTTCCCAGCATTAATTCATTCGCACTGTTCAGCACTTATTTTCTCATTCGAGAAATGAGGACAGGTTGCGGAACTAGTACAGAATTTATGGAATAACAGGAGACCTCTGGCACTAGGGCTGGCCCATCTCATGAATAGGCTGCAAAAATTCCCGGGTCTTCTGACCTCTTGCTGGCACTCTGTGCTAAACTAGTGATTCTCGGAAGTCCAGAGACTTCTAGGAATCCGGGGACATAAGCGAGGTGTTTGGTGAATTCTCAGAGAAGACAAACGCAGCAAGATCTCTCTGGCAATAATAAATATTATTTCCACGAGGGCTGCTGCAGATATGTAGTTTATAGTGTATTTTTTGTTACCTGTTTGTCAGGAACTAAGTGCTTTATATGCATTAAGTCATTTCATCTTCATAATGACCTGTGAGATACATCTTGTTAGAGAATTCCCATCTTGCAAATAGGAAACTGAGGCACGGAGCATGAAATAACCTATCCAAGTTGAAATAGTGAAATATATCCAGGCAATCTACTTGTTAAAGCTGTGCATATTAATATTTCCGTGACTTATAATGGCAAAAGGTACTTTATGCAGGAGCCCTCTTTTATAACAATACCATCTACATTATGCCTGTGACTTTTTTTAAAAGCCAAGGTAGGAAAAGGCAAAAAAAAAAAAAAAAAAAAAAGAGAGAGATGACCCAAAGTCCTAAATTATACATAGACTACTTATAGACTGATTCTTAGAAGCCCAAGTTGTTTGCTATGCTTGGAATTCCATTTTATGGAATCGGTTGGACTGTCATTCATTCAGCGGCTGCATGGGAAGAATGACAGGACTGGAGTGGAATGTAGCAGCCATCTTATCTGACCACACTGACAACACCCAGCAGATGAATGCCTCACCTCCTCATGATAATTTTGAAGAGAAAGTGGTAATATCCAATCTGAGAAAGTGGTAATATTATCCAGTTACCTCATAATCATAATGATAATCAGCACAGTGACTGCAAATAACTGTGTGCATCTGTTGACAAGTGTCACCAAACAAAGGAAAAGAAATTGGGAGGAAGGTGGGAGCTGAGCCGATAAACCAGGGGAGTCCAAGCACTTAAACTGAAGGTTAAATCATAGGAGATGTGCACAGAACTTACTTGCCTGGGATAAATCCCTGTCTCTGGAACTGGTAAAAAGCAAAGAAGGACAGCAGATGATATCAGACAAGAAATAGTACTGGGGCTTGAGTTCCAAGTGTCCTGTCAGTATTCCGAGATGATATTTTGAGTCACTAAAGAACATGCAATCTCCAATAAGGAGGGAAGTCTAGAGTGATCCCAGCAGAGAAATAATTGGTTGTGAAGTTTAAGGTGTGACAGTATGTACCTAGGTAAGGAATGAAGCAAGAGGCTGGAGGCCAATGGCGTTTTTGCTTTGAAAATGGAGTAAAATCTCTGGCATAAGTGCTCATTTAGTTCACTAGAGCTTGGTCCTGAGATGTAGGCCACATGTGACACAAGGAAGGCAGCAGAGTAAAGGGGAAAAACAGTCAAAGAGTGTGACCCTCTTAGTGAAAATAACATAAGACATCACCCAACTACCAACCCACAAAGCCCCTCCATTCAACCAGTAGGTATTCTTTTCACAGTAAAAATAGTGTGATCTTGCTATGTATTCCGAGACATTTATTATTTGTGCTGAGCCTTGAGTAATTGGCTATAAATGCTGACCTTTCTGAGTAACACGAAGAATTATGATTTCTCCACAACACTGTATTTGTGGGCCCAGCCAGGGAGTATGACAAAAAAGAGCTGGCTTAGCAGACCCTTCTGAATAGCCTTGCAGACATAACCCAGAGAAATCCAGAATGAGATAAGAAAACCAGTTCTCTCATTTGGAACCTGGAACACTTGAATATGGATATCTTAATGTTTTCCTTGTCAGAGTCATCAATGGCAGGTTTGCTGTTAGGTCGAGCCATATGTACTGATTATTATATTCAAAATCATTTTTATATTCAAAAATGGCCATTTCATACGGCCAAATCTATTGGACTCCTGCGGTAAGTGAGATATTCTAGGGATGTTTAACGTACAGACTGGCAATCAAGAAATAGCAACTTAGTTCTCTAGCATTGAGCAATCCAAATGCAAGTTCTCCATTAAAAAGTCTGTCAAGATCGCCTGTTAAAAACCCTAATTTATGGGTCTGGGGATTTAGCTCAGTGGCTCAAGCTCTTGCCTGGTAAGCGCGAGGTCCTAAGTTTGTTCCCTGGTACAAAAGAAAAAAAAAAAACCCTAACTTACTTATTCATTGTAACAACAGCAAAAATCATTGAGTATCTCCTACATACCAGTAGGTGTGCTAGCAATGGAATAAAGCAATTGTCTCTGCCTGAAGGAGCAACACAGAATGGGGTTAAAGGAGTGAAATGGTGCAGTGGGGAGAGACTCGGGGAAAACAGAAAAGAAGGGTGGAGAAGATGCCATGAGAGTAGAACTGTAGGGAAGAAAGAAGGGAGAGAAGGGAAGGAGGGATGTGGTTTTACTTAAAGAAATTTTTCATGTGGGAAGCCTAAGTAATAATGAGCCAAATCGTCAGGCATGAAAGAAGGTTTCAGACAGAACCAGGCAGGGATGATCACATGATTTAAAGAAACAAATTATATTTAGTGTGAGTATAGGTTTAGTAAGTCTGCAGAAAGGCATTTTTCAAAGGGCTGTGTTTCGAAGTAAGAGACCACATCATGTTACACGTTCACCTAGCCAGTGTTTGTATTGAGGACGGTTCCTGGCACACAGCAGGTGCTCAGTAGAGATTGAATTCAACTGACCTGTGGAGGAAAAACCTGAAATTGAAGCACATCTCAAACTTAAAAGAACCCCTTTCAAGCCAGACATGGTAGTCCCTGCCTATAATCCCAGCTACCTGGGAGGCTGGGACAGAAGGACGGCAAGTTTGAGCCGGACTGAGTAACTTAGTGAGACTCCCATCCCAAAAACAAAGACAAAAGCCTTTTCTCTCCTACACCCAGTAGTTTGAATTGATGTAGTTTCCATATAGCAAACATGCGTGTATTTCTGGAAGGATGTAGTCATGCAATCTTTTAATTTGTGTGTCTAAGTAGATGTCAAAAGTGCGTTTTGCCTTGAGGACTTCTTCAATTCTGTATCTGAATATTTATCATACATTTCCTATAAGCCTGGTGATATAGCACGCCTATAACACAGGGGTGAATAAGACAAATATAGCCCCTGACTTCATTTAGTAGGTAAAACAATTATTTGTTAATTTGTTATATGTAACATATAATTAGAAAAATATTTTCTAATTATAATTGGAATAAATAAGATGAAAAACCCGATGCAGGTGCCACACAAATAGATACAGGGGCCCTCACAGTCTGAGAGGGGCTCGAAGGGTACCTGATACAAGCTTCTTTGGGGGATACTTTTGTCAGCTGGATTTGTATGAAGAGGACCAAATGAAGAGGAAATAGTACATATGAGCATCTTGAGAAAGGACAGCTGGTCTCTTAACAGTGTAACTGTTAACTGTATAACTGTGACTATAAGTGGATATCCATGACGATCCCCAGAAAATATAATCAACTTGTCACTCATTTTTATCCAGAAAATCCTACCAAATGAAGAAAAAACCCACTTCCTTCGTTTTTCAACATAATATAAAATAAATGCTGTATACATGACACGGGGCCAGGAAATTGAAGAGAAAGTCTCATGAACTCCTAGCATTCACAGTCTTCTGTGGAAACAGCTGAGGCAATTTGATGTCTTTCTGGAGTGTGGGGGGCTCTGTGCAGAGTGGAACATGCAGTGCAGGGAGTGACATGGTCACACTGGCTGGTAAGTCTGATCAAACTCCCAGCGGAGGATACTTGAGAGAGGAATAGCAGTGTTGGCAAAGGCATGGAGGCCTGAGAAACGCCGTGTACTTAAAAAGTACAAATGATGACATCCACAGGGATATTGGGGATAGGAAAGAAATTTAGAAGGAGATAAGATCATAAAGGTGGACAAAGATTGGATAGCAAAGCATCATACAAAGAAGTTTATATTATTCTGTAGTCAATGAGGAGTCACTGGAGAAAGCTGAGTAACTGACATGATAAAGGGACTGGAGCAGTCTGAAAATAGAAATGTGGAGAGTGGTAAGGTTACAGCTGCAAATTAGTTATTTGGAGAAGAAATGCATATGCAGAGTTGCAATCAGGACCAGAGAGAAAGCAACACAAAACAGATGCTCAGAGAAAAGTGTCCACGGAAGGCCTTTAAGAGTGACTGGACAGGGCTAAGGACAGTAAGTGAAGTGGAGAGATCTCAACTGGCCCCAAGGCCTACAATTCAGGGAAATGGGTGGCAAGTGGTATTCAGAGAGAGCAAGAATACTTCTTGTCTGTCACACTCTAGCACAGAATCACCAGCAAAGCTGACTAGGAGTAAGACCTTGGATTTCTTAAATCAACAAATTACTAGTACTTTTAGGATTTCACATTCCTATAACCCAAGAGGCCTTTGTTTGAGAAAAAAAAAACTCAAGAAAAATAAAAACGGGGTCACAGACTCTCCCAAATACCTTCTCCCAACTGCATAGTCAAAGCAATAATAGTTGCAATGTATTAAGTCATTACCATCTATAGCCAAGTAACTACATAATCGCAAGAGGGCAATGAAAATGGTTGTAAAGGCACAGGGTAGTAATTATTTTCTCATTAGCACCAGCTACATTAATGCCAACATAGAACAATTAACATTCCTAAATTCTTGGTTCGGCTGTAACCTCCGCAGGTCTTGCAGGAATAGGTGAACGCATGGCATGGGAGGAATGAGCAATGATAAAGCAGTGGGCAGTGAGCCTGCTGCCTTCTCACCATATCTGTGGGGCATCAGCCATGATATCGTGTGGGATGGCTGTGGGAGAAGGTGGCTTTGATTGCCATTGAGCTAGCCAGTCCCCAGACAAATACTTCCTAATTCAGCTGTTCTTTCTTTGGACCCCAGGAAGTGAGCTTTGAGTGGGAGAAAAGCTACAGCAGTAATAACACCGCAGGCACAATCCTTTGCGTTTTGTATCTTTTTATTCTGCCTATTACTAGGCAACCATTCTTTGTGCTCAAACCTACACAGCTTTGCACATTGTAACACCTTATGCTTTGAAGGAAAAGCTCTGGTTTACAATTGTACTTTGTGGCTATCCGTTCTGTTTATTTCTGTTTAGGTCAACCACAATGAAGAACAAGTAGTTTTGACCTTCATCCTCATTTAGAGGCCTCTCCTCTGTGTTCTGCTAGCATTCTGTCACAGCGTGGATCACAAATTTCACCATGATTGTAAAACACTTGTTCCTTTCTCCTTCCGGACAGTGAGTTCTTGGAGGGCAGGTACTGTGTCTTGTCTGTTTGCAGCCACATCCCAAGCACCTAGGGCTGTATCCTATGAGAAGGACAGTATTCGATAACTGTTGGATGAATGAATGAATGAGTTAGCCAGTGTTTTCCTTGAAATTCAAGCACTGGTGGTTAAAGGTATGATTATTTGGTTTGTTGAATAGACTTGGCCAGTCAGAATTAAGGAAGCATTTAAGATAAACACTCCATGCGCCAACCTCTCTGATGGAAGAGTTCTATTGTATATTGATGTTACTGACGCTCTATCCCAACAAAAACTCTCAATTTAAAGGCCAATTGGAAAAATTAGAGCTCTTTATTAGCGCAGGCCTGGCGACGCAGTGTCCCCATATGCATAGGTAAGACTGCACCCGAGCTAAGGAAACAAACCGCTTTTAAGCAGTAAAACCGCAAACACCTGGGGTGGGGGACGGTTTCGTTGGAGGATTTTCAAGCCTGGCTAGGTTTTGGGGGAGTGGCGCAATACAGAACAGAAACACGGCACTTGGGAAAGTACAACTCGTGTTAATCGGGGCATCGCGTCCTTACAAGCGCAGGACAAGGGGGTCACATTATAACATATGTGAGTAGGTACTTGGTGCCAGCTATGAATCAAGGTAGTTTTCTTCTGCTTGCAAGGAAAGTCACGTTTTAGAAACTAATTTAGTGGTCTGAATATCAGAATCACACTGAGCAAAATAACTCATTATTGTATAGGCAGAGAAGAGGAGCTCTCTATAACTAAGTTACGTTTCCTAGAAGCAAAGCCTGTGACAAAGATTCTTGTTCAAGTGATTTATTGTGTGTATCCTTTCAAGAGAAAAGGAATGAGAGGACCTCAATAGGCAGGGAGAAATCTAGATAGAAGCTTGCTAGAGACAAGCTGCAATCTGGCCATCACAAGCTGCAGAATCGGTCCTACTTTGAGACAAAGAAGCCAACCGTTTTTCTCTCCATATGATTCCATCAATGGTTGTAAGCAATCTTCCCAGACAGAAACTGTAACCTTCTAGTGAACACAGCACTTATTTCAGTGGCAGGAAACCTGTGGAGAAGAAGGTAACTGTAAGCTATTGGTACTACACACTCAAGGCTAGGGGATGGCTACATGACTGGCCTAGCACCAAAAGCATCGATAGAGCTGGATGGTGTAAAATATTGTTTATGATAGAAATTGCTACCATTTAATAAGCACCTGCTGTGTTAAATTGTGTGTGTGTGCACATACACGTGTTTGTTGCATACTTCTTAAAACATACCCACTAGAAAGGTAATATACTATCATTTCCATTGAACATGTGAGGAAACTCAGAAAGCACTGTATTTCATGCTTAGGATATTTCCTTTCTCGGTCTCTATTCATCCGTGGAATCAGGAGGATCTCATGCATTCATTCAATTCATGAATTCCACTGATTTTTCTGAGCATCCTGACACATCACCTTTCAGCTAGGCCCTGGGTGCACACTAATGAATCAGTATTGTTGGACCACTTGGATCCTGCCCCCGAAGAATGGAACTTGAAGCCTCACGCAGGCTCTGATCTAATAGCCAATGTGACCCAATCAAAAATATTGTCTGCATACCTTGTGTGTACATTCCGATCCAGCAGATGCTTGATCAGGAAAAGAACCCAGACTCCATATCTCTGTAAAACTCCTCTTGAATTTTTTACATAAAATCATCACTGGCTTAGGAAAACCTGTTGCCAATATCTTGTACAAACCAAACACCTGTAGGCCCTTTCCCAGTGCATGGAGGAGATTGAAAGTGGCAATCTCTAAATTCTCTCCCAGTGGTCACATCTTAGGATTCCTGCTCCTGACCATCCGTCCAACAGCGCGCATGGCTGTTCCTTTTTTGGAGACTGTGATAGTCCATTTTATGTCTCACTTCGGCTTGTCTATAGCCAGTTATTCAAACAAATGCCGACGTAGATGTTGCAAGATATGTATATTTTGTACAACACTAGACTTCCAGTGTTATTATCCTCAATAATTTGGATGTGCCTCATTCAATCAGTGAAAAATTCCAGAAGCAAAACCATGGTTTCTCTGAGGAAGAAAAAACTCCACCCCTGGCATTCCGCTTCAGCTCCAGCACGAGTTTCCAGGCCGCTCGCCTGCCCTCTCCATTTCAGACTTGCCAGCCACCCCTGCAAGCACTTACGCCAATTTCTTGAAATAAATCTCTCGAGAATTTTTTCTCTGTCTACAGATCGAGATAGACAGAAAATAGATATAGATATATAGATATATATAGATATTGCTTTCTGGTTCAATTTCTTCAGGGAACCCCGAGTGACACACGGACCTATATGTGGTTTTCATATTATATCTTCTAGTGTGTTTAGTTATATCTTTTCTTGATTGCTAGTAGGCTGACAAAGCCTGTACTTAAAGCATCAATAAAACAAAGGCACCAAAACATGAGATAAATTAATCTTCAAGGTAATGAACTTAGCTAGATGTTTGCAACCAGAAAATCTGTGGTATTTTACATACACTTAAGGTCTGTGTTCTTTATATTTTTATCTGGGCATAGGTGCAAAGGACTATAATCTCAGATAGTGCTTCTAAATTCCTAATCTAGCTCTGCAGACCCCAGTAGAATGTAAACTCCACAAGGTAAGAGGAAGTCTTGGTTTCTTTGCACCTCTTTAGTACCCATTATGATGTTCAACAGAGAAACACATTTATAAGATGTGCTGAATCAATTATTTTCTTTCATTCCTTCTCCAGAATATGTTACCACTGAAAACCGTGAAACAAGTTCAGAGAAATGTATGTTTGTGTGCTTTTAAGAAAATGGATTTACCATCTCCAAGGGAATGGCTGCTTCCTCAGGATGGCAGGAGATTTATTATCTGGAAAGAATTCTAGCAACTGGCCTTTCTATTGTTTGTGTTCTTTGTAGATTACTGGGAGTCCAGATGACTGCTGTGCATCAGACTTTGCAAGCATTTTAAAAGAGATTCATTTTCACGACCTCACGTAGGCAGATTGCCCCAGCAGCAAGCATTGTTGGCAGCTGGAGGGACTGAAGAAGACTTGCTGAGACTCACAGTTCAGACTCTTGAGCACAACCTGGCATAGTGATTGGATGTGATATGTAAACAGCCGGTGTCCAAAAATTCTGAATTCATAGGCAAGCTGACTCTGGGCCCGTGAATTATGAACACTCTTGATGGAGAAAAGTAGGGAGAGGTCAAGGTACTCAAGCAAATCAAGATCCTCAAACTTCATGTCAGAATTTACCAACTTCCACAGGGAAAACATAAATAGATTGTTTAGGCCTCAAAGAGGGAGCTTCAAGTTGAGTCCAACTTGTGATGGGAAACTTCCATTAACCTTAGTTAACGTGGCTTCCTTCATCTTCAGCCAAGGATACAAGAAGCTATGCAATCTGACATCTCAGAAGCAGAAAATGGAGGACAGAGCCTGAGGGACATGCATCGGTTAGAGTAAGATTAAGAAAGTCAAATTAAAAATCGACTGCATGTAGTATAACCTAAAAAGTACTGAAGAGAGAAAAAGGGAAAGATAAGAATGGAGACAACTCCATCACCTACATATTCTAGAAACTTCTTTTCCAGTCCCACTAGTACTGCCCCTCACCTTCCCTTCAATCCATCCTCTTCACATGACCAGAGTGAGTCTCTTCACATGCTCTTTTCACTTAAAGTTCACATCTTTCACAGCAGACTTGGAATCTTCCAGAACAAGTCCTGGCCTCTCTCTAGTTTCATCCTCTCACTATGTCTACCTCTGATAGTCTCTGATCACATAGCACTATGTCACATCTTTCAACTGTACCACGTTCTTCCAAGTGCCGGGCTTGAAATGCCCTTGGCGAACCTTTCCTAGTTCATCAATATTTCTAGGCCCAGGTCAGACGTGGGCTCCAACTCCTCAGGCTGAGTCCGTAAGTCCCCCAGTGCTGTCCTCGTGCACCGTACTCTCTAGGCGCCATCATGTTCTCATCATTTGTACAGTGCACTCAGACTTCAATTCTTATCAAACTGAGAGCTTCTCCAAACCACAGGCAATGGATTTTTCTCTTTTAAAAACCTTAGGTATCTGGTTGGGTACTTGTTCTTTAGTAGGTCCTCAATAAATAGAGTTGGATAAATGAGCCAACCAATCAGCTGAGACTTGTATCTCCAAGTCTGACATCCAATTCCCATTCAGGTATCCCTCTCATGTGTTCTCCATTTGATGCCATCTGAAAATCGTGCTAATCATATGCCCAACACCAATGCCTCCTAGTCCTATAGGTGTTCCTCATCTTGCACGTGGCATCTGCCCTCATATTTCAGGAAGTCACCTCCTAAATTGTATAGCATCCAGCACCAACCAATGAATATAAAACACCTAGAAAGTATTGTTTCATTATGTTGATGACTTAAGGTAAATTTCAGCAATTCAATTCTCTGTTTTTAAAAAAAGGAGATTATGGTGCCCAGGGTCAAAGGCTGGTCTGAATTCCCAGGAAATTCACTTGTTAGAATGGCAGGACCATAGATCCATTCACTCCTTCCTGTGGTCATTTTCCATCCATGGCTGGTGGGTGGCCCTCAAACACACAAGGACTCCACTGCAGGTTCCTGTTTGGAAAGGCCTGATTAGTGACCACCCTGAAGTCAGGTGCAACCCCCAGGCCAAGAGAGAAGCGAGAAACATGCTGTAATACCCCTCCCAGACCTCCAAAGGCTTCGTTGGGGGGGTGTCCACATGGGGAAGGTCCCTGCTTTTCAGAATAGGCTCATTCGTGCAACTGAAGCATAATTCAGCTCAAATCAGCATTCGGAACAAACAGTAACAGATGACAGCTTTTCATTGTTGCTGTAGCTCCATGAGCAAGATCGTCTATGCAATTAGAGGATAATTATTGCCTACAATCAGGGGGAGAAATGTCAGAACGAGGCCAGCAGAAGCGGTGACCTGGTGGATAATTTATTAGATGTTGAGTGGCTGTTTTTCTCCCTCTAGGCCTTTGTGAGAGAAACATGCAAGTGCCACAAGTATATCCCCAGGGAGCCTCAGGGTGGCAGGAGCCCAGCATTCAGGAACATAATTGCCTTTTATTTCCTCTGATTCAGGCTTTATCAAATCTTTTGGCTCTTAAGGCATCCTGCAGCAGGAGTGTGCACAGTGCCCCACACTGCAGAGCATTTCTGCCACACTGCAGAGTGCAGTGGCGGTGGGAGGGCTGCAGGCCCCCCATCCTGACCTCTTAGGGCCTCAGAGCCTGTAATAGCCCCTCTTTGGATGCAGCCCTGATTGACATTCCTGCTGAGTTCTTGGGTGCACCAAACTAGTCTCCTGCATTCCAGGCTGATTTTCTTCTGGTCTATGCACCTGTGGAAGACTTGCAAGGTGAGATAAACAAGAAGTACTCATGAAAAAAATCAATTTTGTCCTCTTAGGAGAGAGCAGTGAGACTTTGGGGCTTTTGTAGGATTCCTGTACATCCATCCATCTATCACCCAGTGAAGTCCTCTTGTGCTCACTCTGCTCAGGGATTTTGCCCTGAGGTAGCTCACAGGAAATAGAAGGAATACAAACTAGAAACAAAATGAGGTGCCTAGGAGGTAAAAGATCACTCCCCTCTACAAACAGTCAGGAGGCCTAAGGAGGCATGGAAATACTCCCCGGTGACAAAGCAACAGCCTATATGTGTGGTTCAGTTTCCAGGAAGATTAATTAAATGAAAGCATCTGCTGCCAGTGTTTGGTCTCAGAAAAGAGATTCTAAAACCTGTAGGGACCAGCAAAAGGCCACTGCCTTCTCCCAAGCTCCACTGGCCAGCATACCCCCATTCTTTCCATGTGTCACAGCCATAGCCAACATTGCAGCTCTTTGGCACACCAAGCTATTTCTACTTATGTTGTCGTGGTGCTTTGTCTTCTAAGGCCTAGTCTACCAGAGGAGACCTCCTCAACAGCTTCAGAACTCACTTCTCTAGTGACCTCTGGGCAGACTGGACCCCCTCCATCACCATTTCTATACACATCTTCCTTGCCCTTACATCTTGGAGTATGCATGTGATCACAGGCAAACAATGAGATCTATCTTGAGAGTTCACTCATCCTTGCATCTCTGGTGTCTAGAACAAAAACAATGAAATGTTTTGAAAAACAATCTCTGTTGAATGCTCTAGTATCTTCCTGTCAAAATATTCTTTCTTGTATCTTTCATTTTCATTCATTCACTAATTCAATTTCAGACATGTATTGAACACCAACGGTTCAAGAATTATAATCAATTCACCTGCCATAGTTTCTTCTCTTAACCTTCTGAGCGAGTACCTTAAAATTGCCTTTGCAGGGAGTATTAATAATGTGCTTTCAAGTTGTGAGTTAACTGAAGAAAAATCCATAGTATTGTATATTTACATGAGTAATTTTTAAGAAAATCCTTTTGGTCAAATATTCTTGTGGCTCAGTAAGTAGAGTCACACTCATTTTTGTCTAGAGAACTGTGAAACAGCACAGTTCTAAAATCCAAGATCTGTCTCCTTGGGAGCCAGAACAACATTCACCAGCTCCTGACTCCACTTTGAAACAGGAATGGAAGACAAATGGCATCAGGGCCTCTCAAAGAGTTGTAAGTGGCAGTCAGCCACTCCTCAGTGTAACTATTGCTCTGTGTATGCATTTGTTTTTTTCCTCTCTCCACTTGCTATCTTTTTCTCCCTTACTGTTCCCTCTTTGTGTTGACTTTACCTTTTTCTACAAACTTAGCTTTGGACATTGCTTAGCATCTGCCACTGGGCTCTAGAAAGTTTTACTCCCCTTTTTTCCCTGGCTGGATTAAACTCAGATTCGAGTGTAACATGGAGAAGAGGCAGGAAGGACAGAATTGACCCAGCCTCTGTGCTCCTCTGCTACTTATTATCCCATTCCACACCAGACCCTCTGAACTGAGCCTAGGCTACAAACAAGGGAAGACCCAGAAAAGGGGACGTCATTGATTTTTCTGGTTTAAGCAGAAATACTAACCATATGCTCAGCTTTGTGTAGGTTCCATAAGAGTCCTGGGAGCAGGGGCTGGGATCCAGCTCTGGTTTCCTTCACTCTGTTACAAAGCCACAGAGCAGTAACAGAAGGGTGGTGCTTGCTTTTCTCCCAATGCACGCAGGAAAATTTCCCAGCCCAGCATCAGCTTCCCCAACTCTGCTCAGGAAGCAGTGAATCTTGACTGATGCTGATTGATTGGAGCAAAGGAGAAAAAGAAATGGCAGCCCTAAAGGTCAAGGCAGGAGAAGTGTAGCCTGCTTGGAAGAGAGCCCAGATATTCTCTGGGTAGAACACACAAATGGGCTTCTCAGGCCTGGAGGGACCAGAAGCCAATTCAAGTGGGAGGTGTCGGAAATGCAAAGTCGGCTGTATACTCACCACGTTAAAAATGTCAAAAACAAGGCAGGGAAGAATGTGAGGGGAAGGGAGCCTTCTGTTTTGTGGGAGGCAGGTTATGAAATGTTAGAAGCACACGTTTGCTCTCATGTGTCTGCTTGTTGCAAGTCCAATCTGCAGCCTGCTGGAACCCAGGAGAACTGATAAGAACACAACATTCAGGAGCCTGATCCCACTCCAAGAAATACTCCCACCACCTTCCCATTTCTAGCAGACTCTCCTGCCCCTGACGCAAGAGAAATTTGGAGAGTAAGTAAATCCAGACTCACCCAATGCACGTGAACCCAAAGTAAACCCAAAGACGGTTTGTCTTGCTGACAGTTGACGAGGTCTCACTGGGCCTGCGGCTGCTCAGAAGTCCATGTGGTGCACAAGAAAACTCTAAGCTTGCTTCAACTTGGCATTGTTTTTAAACACATTGAGTCCTGGTTTCTATGCTTTATCTATGCTGTCCTGCTGCAGGGCCTTCCTGGGTTTATAGGAGATGACATATTTCCAATTCGAAGAACCCTATTATTATTTCTGCCAGATTCACAGTCTCCTGAGCCAGTGGCCCTAAAAGGGCAAGGCCAAGCCTACAAAATCACAGCTGCCAGTCTTAGCAGGAACCTGGCTGTACTGAGCCCAATATACAAGAGGCACACTGGGAAGCTGGGAACTGGACCATGGAGTGCACATGTTTCTTAAGGATATAGATCTGGGGAACATAGTGTGGACTGAGGAAGCAAGACATAAGAAGGGAAAGCCAGTAAAAGGTGTGTTAATGTGCAGGATATGGTTGAGAGCAAATGAGGCTCACGCCTGTAAGAGATTAAAGATACTGTTAAATATGCCACAACTGTCCTACAAATGGGCAAAAAAACATTATTTTTTTCACCAGTTCCATTCCTCATTGGTTAAGAGTTGTTCCAGACATCTTTAACTTCAAGCCTCCTCTGGGCTGCTCCCTGTAGGGCCTCAAGAAATTTCTTGTGGCCAGAGAGAAACTCCAAGCTGAGATGTTAAAGCTGGATGATGTGTTCATGGAGCTGCAGATGCTCTTCAAGAAAATCTGCACCATCCGCCCATTCACCTATCCATCCATCCACAGTGATAGCCATGGTGGTTAGCCGGGCATGGTGGCAAATGCCTGTAATCCCAGCCTTTGGGAGGCTGAGGCAGGAGGATCATTGCGAGTTCGAGACCATCCTGGGCTACAAAGTGAGTTCAAGGCCAGCCTGAACTGCATAGTGAGGCCCTGCCTCGAAAAACAGGGCCGGGGATTTAGCTCAGTGGCTTAGGAGCCTGCCTGCCTGGCAGGCATGAGGTTGTCAGTTCGATCCCCGGTACTGAAAAAAAAAATTAAAAAACAAAAAACAAAAACAAAAAACAACTCCTTCTGCCCCGTACCTAGGCATGCATATGAACAAGTGCACCCACACACACTCACACACTGCCCCAGCCCTCTCTTATTTGCTCTCCCCTCCAACAGCCTCTTAAACAGTAAGCTCCTAGAGAGCCTCATCCCTGCTGAGCCAAGCTGCCTTGCCTTGCCATCCTAGCAGGTGAAAACAGCACCTGCAGCCTCCCGGTGCCTGGCTGCTCATTGTAAATCCAGGCCAATTCTTGACGTCTACCCAGCTGAAAGGGCTGAGACCTGCTTTGGCTGTTTTGTTTAAGCCTTGCTGAAAAACAACATGGAATAATGGAAAAAACTAGAGCCAATGTCAGGAATTTGAGGTTTCATGTCTCAAGTCCACCTGTAATTTATTTAGTTGGCTCTAAAGAGGTTAACTAAACTTTCTGGAACTTAATTTTGCTGCTACTAAAATTAGAGCAACAACACCTGCACTGCATACTCAGAGGAGCCAATTCACGTACTTAGAAACAACTTCACAAGTAAAAGATGCTCTGTGGAGCCTGACCAGGATCAGCCTGAGCCTACTCGCATTGTGTTTAGGAAAGCAGGGGTCTTCTTGCTTACCTCTAAAACCTTCCTTCCCTTCACTCCAGGCTAGTGCCGTCACTGATCCCTATTAATATATGGGAGGTGTGTTGCCTCATCCACCATTCTGTCCTGGGAGCACAGAATGTCCTCTGATCTAGGTCTTTCTTTGCAATAAGTCCAAGCAGACCAGACTGGGACCAGTCACCTGGAGCCACACAGGAAGTCCTCTTAGGATGGCACATCCATCAGGATGCCCTGCTACCTGGAGCATGCAGACCCCCTAGTCTCTTACTCTGCTTAAAAAACAAATTTTCAAACCACTATACAAAGTAGTGGATGGAACAATACTACTTCCTTAAAATATTAATAGAGGCAGTGAGAACACCAGTAAGTGTGCTTAGTATGTGTCATTAAACCCTTTATGATGTCAACAGAGAAGCAAGTGTTGGCTAGCGCTGACCCCTGTAGCTAAATCCAGATATCCTTGTCAGTAATTTGGGAAATGATAAAGGATGAACATGGAGCCCAAGGATTTAAAAAGAAAACTACTTGTTCTGAAAAAGGACTCCAGCTTTATCATACAATCAGATACTAAGAATAATGCTAAAGTCCATAGCAATGGCAATAATGCCCATTGTAATATTCTCTGTGGACCCAGCCTATACATCCTGAGGGAGACATGCTAGAACAGGAATGCTGACCCCTGCTACAGAGGTTCGAAAAAAAAAGCCCTTATCATCTGCCAGTTGAACACAGTGAACACAAAGTGACTCTCTGGGACAGAGAGTAGGTGGGGGAGAGGCTTGGGAAAATGCTACAGTTCCCAGAATAGATTCCCATATAAAACCAAAGAATACTAATGGACAGAAGCTTCTGTGTGTCCTCTCTTTAAGCCAAATACTATCCTCTTGCTGGAACAGAGTAGTTCTTGGCATTTGGAAGTCCAAGTGAGAAGGGAATCTAAATATGATGCCTGAGAAAGGAATCCATTAGGAATCTAAAGGCAGGGACATGGTGAGAAACAACAAAGAAAACTGGATGGGTTGTAAGAACAAAGATTAACTGTACCAGAGGAGGTGGTGCTTTGGCTCTTAAAATAGGAGTAGGTGGAAGTCGGACTTGGGGCTTGTTATGGTTTATACATTGTATCAACTTGAGAAGTCTAGAAGCTTAATTAAGTAACTCAGCAGTGCAGTTTACCTGTTCCTTGTGTCAATTTGAGAAGGTCAGAAGTTTAACTGAGAGACACAGCAGGGAGCCAGGGTTCTTACTTTGTAAACATACTCATCCTGTGCAAAGGAAGGCAAGGAGATTTGTGAATGCTACACCCACCCTGGGGGGGGGGGGTTGTCCTGTGTGCAATATAAGGGAGGATAAGAGGCTTGCTCTTGCCCCCTTTTTACTCTGGCTGCTTTTGCTCGGCTGCTACCTTGAAGTGTTGCCCTGGTGCCATGACACCCTGCCTTGGAGCCAGCTGATTATGGACTGAAACCTCCAAAAACTGTAAGATAAATAAACCTTTCCTTCCCTAGTTTTGTGTGTCAGGTGTTTTGTCACAGCAATGAGGGAAAAGTAACCAAGACAGGACTGGAGCAGCTGACAGGCACGTGTGCCCTTCACTCCCCTCTGAGGACTCCAGGAGAGGTACCTGCTCAGCTGCATGATGACCCCAGCATGCGCACTGGAAGCTCAGGCCCCAGTGCTGCTGCCTCCTTGCGTGAATCTTAGAAGAGCACTCCGTCCAAAGAAGCAAGGTTCATCTTGTGATGCAAAACCTCTGCCCTTGAGAACAACTGATAATGGCTTGTGTCTAGATATCCTCCCAAAGCCTCATGCCCTGATAGGTGGTGTCTGAGAAGTGGTTGGATCATGCATGTGTAATACTGGGATTAAGAGTGTGTGATAGCCGGGCGTGGTGGCGCACGCCTTTAAACCCAGCACTCGGGAGGCTGAGGTAGGCGGAGCCTTGTGAGTTCGAGGCCGGCTTGGGCTACAACGCGGCGCGAGGCCGGCCTGAGCTACATAGTGCGACCCTGCCTCAAAAAAACCAGGGCCGGGAGTTTGGCTCAGTGGCTTAAGCGCCTGCCCTGGCAGGCGCAAGGCTGTGAGTTCAATCCCCGGTGCCGCAAAAAAAAAAAAAACAAAGAGTGTGTGATAACTAGATTGGTTTAGCATAGTTTTGGGTGTGGATAATAGAAGCCTAACCTTGGGTGTTGGTGGCACCGCCCCAAAGGCTAGTAGTCTGAATGGTATAAAATGAAAGGGAGGCTTACTGTTGCTTTTCTACCATGAACTGTTTCTCCTCTGCCACAGCCACCCTGCCTTGGAGCCAGCCAACTATAGGCAGAAACCTCTACAAACTGTGAGGCACAATAAACCTTTCCTCCTTTCACTTGTTAAGGTGCTGGGAATTTTGTCTCAGATATGAGGAAACTAACTAAGACCATAACCAACATAGAAAGTATTGGAATCTGGTACAGCATTCTTCTTCCCTGAGCCCTTGATACTGAAACTGCCACCAGAGGACTTTGGCAAGTTTGACAAATGCGAAAACAATTCAGAAGTTTCTTTGCTGGCTGATGATTAGGTACAAATATGCTGCTTCACGTAGCTGTAAAACGAAACTCTAGATTACAGGCTGAAATGTCAAGTTCCTTTCAACTCTTTTCAAATCTAATCCCCTTGTCCAAGGTCCTCAATCTACTGCATTTGCTTAAGTATTCAGTTCTCCTCGGAGGCAGGAACAAAGTCATCACAAGCCATCCTTTCCAGCCAAAGGCACCACTATGCATGAGTCACCAAGCAGGGACACCCACACTTGCCCGACTTCAAAATCCTTGACTCACAGAGGACTCATCTATGCCAACACTTACCATTCACACAACACCTTCTCTCATGGCCCAGAACAGTTTCGCAACCTGCTTGCTCATCCTTCATCATGCTGCTTGGGGGGACAGGAAAAGGTGGGGAAAAGGGAAGGGCAGGAATCCTCTGCATTTCATACATCCATGGAAGAGTCAAGATAAATGAGCTCTTCTGGATCCTATGTGGACTATTCTTGCAAAAACAATGTCATGCAGCTGTTCTGACACAACTATTTTGACACAGAACCCTGTAAACAGATGAGCCAAAATGCACACCAACTGTATTTGTTTTTAATTTTATTTTGAAGAGAATAAAATCAAATGAAATAAAACAGAATAGAGTCAATCAACAATGAACATGGTACAGGACTTCAAAAAAAGATAAAGGGAAATCAACAATGGCTACCGCAATGCCTCTTGTTATCTTTAAAATAACTGCCCGTACCATCAGGCATAATAAAATCAAACAAAATAGTACAGAATAAAACCAATAAAAACAAAACAATGGAAGCAATACAGGACTTCAGAACAATAGTAAAACAACAGTAGTTACCATAATGCCTCTTGTTATCTCCTAAGTAGTTGCCTATATCATCAGACATAATACAATCAAACAAATCCAAATAGAATAAAGTCACTCAAAGCAAAACAATGAAAGCAATACAGGGCTTCAAAACAAGATAATAGGAAATCAGTAATGGCTGCCATAATGTATTTTGTTATCTTTGAAATAACTGTCCATGCCATCAACTATAATAAAATTAGACAAATCAAAACAAAATAAAACCAAACTAAATAGAACAATGAAAACAATATGGGATTCAAATCACGATAATAGATTAACAATGGCCACTGCCTTCCCTTTTTAGACACTTCCTCCCTTTCCACTTTCACAATATGTATTGTGTATTTTGGATTCCACTAACCCTTTTAGTTTTTTATACTAAGGAGACAACACGATGTTGACCCATGTGACTCTGAATGATTTCACCCATGAGCATGATCTCCAGTTGTATCAATTTACCTATGAGGTTATCTTTCTTTATGGCTGAGTAGTTTTCCATTTTACAAAAATGCCATGTCTTTCTTGTCCACACTGCAGCTAATGGGCAAGCTACACCCACTTCTTTCTGGTTCCCTGTTGCATAGAGCATTGTTCTCTCTCCTTTGACTTTCAGTCTATGAACCTCCTTTCAAGTTAAATGTATTTCTTGTATAAAGCATATTGATGGATCCTGTCTCCTGATCCACTTTGCCTGTTTCTTTTTATTGATGAATGGAGGCCATGTACATTAATGGTTATGGCCAACATGCACTGCCTCATCTCTGCCATGCTATTTGCCTGCCACTGGCTGCCTACTTTTCCTCACCATTCAATTGTTGCCCCACTTGGTGATACCCCTCTGCCACTGTTTCTGGAGCCATGGTCTTTTTTATCTCTCTCTAGAATGTCCTTCAGTACCCTTTGTAGGGTTGGTTTGATGGTCATGAATTCCTTCAGTTGTTCTTTGTCGTGGAAGTATCTTGTTTCTCTGTTATTTTTTAAAGATAGTTTTTGCAGGCTACATCAATTTGGGTTGGAAGTTGTTTTCTTTCAGGACTTGAAATGCTTCACTCCAAGCTCTTCTTGACTTAGTGGTTTGTGTTGAAAAGTCTGTCATGATTCTGATGAGTTTTTCTTTGTAGGTGATCTGTTTCTTTTCTCTAATAGTTTTTAGTATTCTGTTCTTGTGTTGAATTTCTGGGATCTTGATTATTATGTGTCTGGGTGTAGATTTATTTTGGTTATGGCTAGTTGAAGTTCTATATGCTTCACTTACCTGAATGTCAATTCTTTTTCCCACGCCTGGGAAGTTTTCTGATATTACTTCTGTAAATAAACTGTTAATGTCATTTGTGTTGACCCCTGCTTTTTCACTCAAACCTATTATTCTTAACTTATACTTCTTTGAGTTGTTTTGCAGCCATTGAGTTGTTACTTCCAGGTTCCTTGTTATTTTTAAGAGATCTTTTCCTTCACAATCACAAGCTGTGCAACTGTCTTCAAGATTTGAAAGTCTATCTTCAGTTTCTTTCAAGTGGCTTTGCCAGCTTTCAATGGAGTTTTTAATTTCCTGGATATCTCTTTGAATTTGTGTCATGTGTTCTAAATCTTTTATGTATTGTTCATTCAAGGTTTCCCTCATTTTCATATGCTCCTCCATTTTTTTTACCTATGTCTCCTTTAGAGACGCTTAGCAATTCTTTTATTATGTTTTTCATTTCTTCTTTTACCTGAGATAGTATTTCTGTTCTAATTTCTTGTATAGCTTCATGAAGTAGTTTCTTTACTTCAGTTGCCATCACTTCAGAAGCTTCAGGTGTGCAAATCCTGATCTCTTCCATGTTTGCATCTTCTGGACTTGCTCTGCTTGGATTGGAGGACAGAGACTACCTTTTGCTTCTTCATCTTGACATATTCCTGGGTTCTTCTGGACACATGGGTACTGGGGTCCCAGGCACTTCCCATGTTGGCTGCAATTTCTCTGAAGTGAGACTGCTTGATTTTTCTAGCCAGTGCTGGCTATGGGTATCTGATGGTGGTCATTGGGTGCACTGGTGCAGGGATGTCTTTTCCCAGCCTGTGTTGGCTCCCTGATGGCTGGTGGAGTACACATGGGGGTGGGGCTGGACATTGCTGGTGAGGGTGGAGATCTTCCACTACTGCCCCTAGAGTGTGAATGGAGGTGGGACCTGCCAACTCCTCCAGAACCTGGCTGACCACAGGGAACCTCTGTGATGACCACTAGAATGCACGTGGTGGTGGTGGGGGGAGGCTCAGTCCAAGAAATTTCCATGGTCTGTGTCCAGCTAGCAGCTGCTGGAGGAAGCCAGCAGCAGTTCTGGTTCTGGGCTTATCCGGACCAACTCCAAAATGTTTCCCAGCCAATCACCTTCTCCCATGGGAGGACTGAGTCCTCTGCACTCACCACCAGCCAGTACAGTCTTCCAGGTGTGCCACTCCCCTCCACTGCTGCTCCCCTCCAATTCTGCCTCTCTCTCAGAGGCCTCCAGGGTCACCAGTCACCACATCACCTTATCTTGTGTCCCCAGAATCCAAAAACCCACTGTATTTTATATACCCAACTTTCTGCCTCTCATTCCATCTGTGACTCTTGTTCTGCCTATACAGTTGATTAAACTTTTTTTTTTTTACTTTAGAGGCCTCCTAACTCTCCTGTACTCCTGACCTGCTCCCAATTCTGATGGTCACCTTATTCCTGACACTGCATTCTTGAGCACTACCTAGTTCCTGATATTTTTCCCATTTTTAACCTCTACCAACCCTTTCTTTCACCTACCCCCAATCCATACATTTTTGATGTCCCACATGGGATTGACAGTGGTGTAAAGATCAGGGTTTGATGTTACAAAGGGAGTATAAAATACCAATTTTACTTATTACTTTTTTTTTACTCATTTACTTTTTTAAAAAGCCGATTGTTTATCAGCTAAATTTTTGGACCAAACAAAATTATCTGCATGTCAAAATAAGCTGCAGTACAATGGTTCTATTAAAATAGCTGTTTCCAAAGAGTGGAGAATCCAGATGTCACCTGCTTCTGCACCTGACTTGAGTCCTCTTCTGTGTAGCCTTGCCTTCTGTTCTGTCATATTTCAGTGTGGGCTCATCAGAACAAGAGTGAGCACCAGGGCTGCTTTTTATCCTGCTGTTTCAAGAAAGGACTATGTAGGTGTCAAAGATGAATCTCACACAGAAGCCAAATAGGACACTAATGGCATGGTGGCCTTGTGCTCCACCTCCCCTTGGGGCAGCCTAGTTGGCATCAGTCCTCTCTCAAGCCTTCTTTCTGTCTCCCCTCCTCCCACAAGCTCTTGTTGGGTCAGAAATGCAATTTTTTGATGGTGCCAGACACCCAGATGATGCTGGAAAGAAGAAAGAAAAAGCAAAAGCAGATTTCTAAATTAAGCACAAGGCTCGTTTATAAAAATAAACAGCTACCGCCTAGCAACAAACTCACACAGCTCAGCTTCCCTTGGTGTTGAAACCTCTGTGGCTGGAGCACAGGGTGACACAGCCTTCAGAGTGTTCCACGCCCAAGCCCCTCCCATACGTAGTACTCATCTTCACTCAAGGCCAACCAGGGCCAGGTTCCAAAGAGCAGAGAGGAGGGGTCCAGAGCTTCCTAAATTTAGTGAGGACCCTTAAACACCAACAAGCTTTTGGCAGTTACTAACCCACTGAAGCAGAAACAGATGAATTTCCTTGAGCTGTTGTATGGAACCAGGAGCTCTCCTCAAGACTATTATCTTCTATGCTGACCACTGGATGCCTAATACAGTCACTCAGTTACTATTTGAGGGAAGACTGGGGAGGGAGGTGTGAATGAATGAATGAATGAATGAATACTGCAATCCTGTCCATCATCAATGCTACCCAAACATGCCATCGTAAATGCAATAAGCACCAAATCCAAGGAGAGGCATCCTTCTCCTAATTATGGCGTACACCAAAGAGGTAAGGTCTTCCAGTTGTATGATTAAACCTGAGCTCACAGCTGGGCAAGTACCCACAGGTAAGTAGAGGGCACAAGCTCTTCCTGCCCAGGTGAGGGTGGTAAGGGTGTCACAATGAGGCAAACAGAGGGCATAAGATATGCTATTGGTAATAATTATTTGTGTTCCTTTAACTTCTCTTGTACTTTAGGCAGCAGTGTTTCAATGATGAGGTATTGCTAAACAGAAACACTACAGGACAGAATGGCATATGAACTTTTGTTCTACATCCTGTTGAGATAAAAAATGTGGAGCCCACAATGTCCTTGGAAACTGAAAAGGTCAAATAAGCCAGGAACGGGTCAGAGTATGGATGATTTACTCCTGCCACCAACCTCCAAGTTATGAAATGATTATGTAGGATTCAGGGTAATCATAGGACAGCCCTCAGAGTGCTGAACATGTGACCACTATGAATCCTGATAAGATGCTAGTAAGGTTGGAGGTGGCATCTGGATTCCTCAGAGCAGTTACTTCTGGGAGGTTCCACATGTTTCCTTGTGACCAGAGAGTGGCCAGGGAAAGTATGTCAAAGTCATAAATCACCATCTCAGAAAGGGGCCCCTTAGATATAAATATTAAAAAGATCAGGGAAATTGACTTAGATATCACTCAAAAATCTATCTTTAGGTATTGCCATCTGGCCTGGCCAGTAACATAAAAACCACATCCATTTCAGTGAAAAGATTCTTAATTAAATTCAAGTGTGCAAGAATCTATTATGGGTCTTTTTTTGGAATAATAATGCATAGGGTACAAAAACCACTGAATAGCAACAAAAAATGGTATAGCTTCACAGAACAGCATAGAAAAAGCACAAGTCCTCATAGATGCCTCTATTATTTCTACCCCACAGACCCCCAAGCCAAAAAGCTGGCATTAGAACATTTAGAAAGAAACCTGGTAAGTCCTGGCAGAGTCAGCACACAGACAGCAGGCTAACTGCAAATCTACCATGACGTCTCTTTGGTGGTTCCAAGGGACGCCCTTTGCTAAGCAGGCCAACCACAATTGCAGGTCTCTGCTGCAACCTGCAGAGGCACGATGTGTTCCAGGGGTTCCCTCACTTTCCACCCAGGGCTCCCACTTCTGACATGACTGCTCAGCAGTAAGACGCCACTGACCCCACTGTCTTTAGAAGCTATAAAGATTTATGAAAAAAAGAGTCCACAACATTAACTTCTTGGAAACTCAGTTTTCTCAGTCATAAAATGGACACAGTAGAACCTATGCTTTCTACCTCTCAAGATTGAGTCAGGATCAAATAGGCCATTATTATGGTCAAGTGCTTCTCAGTCTGAAAGTTGTTGTTCTAAGTGACAATGTTTTATAAGTTATAAAAACAGCCAATGAAAAGTTTACTTTTTATTTGAGCTGAGAAATAGCCTATGTTGCAAAATTTTAAGGTGCTGCCTGGTCTTTGGTGATGTGTGGTTTGTTCCATCCTATTTATAATCCTAACTTTTGTGGGACCCTTGGCCAACTCTTTGACATCACATACCAAAAACTTCTAATATTTATTGACAGTATTTCTGCAACTGTTCCTTCTCATGCAATTCTTCGGAAGGGGCTGGAGTTCTAGGATGCATGAGGAATCTTTCAATTCCCACAGACCTCCCTTTAACTTTGCAGATGGAAGCACAGAGGCAAGAAAGGTTGGGTATTTGTCAAAGGTCACCTATCGAGTGTCACTCACCTTGTCCTTGGTTCCCCTAACCTGGCAGCATTTGTTCTCCCATGGATTTTCTAGGGCCACTGTTCAAATTCCACTCTGCTGGAGCTGGAACGTCAATTTTCTCCTGACACCAGAGCTCTAGGATCTCTGGCCTTTGGACTCCAGAGACAACATCAGCAGCTCCCCACTTCTCAGCTTTTGGCCTCAACTGATTTACTCCACCACTTACCCAGTCCTCCAGCTTGCAGATGGCATGTTGTGGAACTTCTCAGCCTGCATAATTGTAGCCAATTCCCATAAAGATCTCCTTTTAGATCTATATATCTAGGTATCAATAATCAATCAATCAGTTGCTATATAGATGCATAGATAGATAGGATAAGATAGGATATTGTCTGGAGAACCTTGGATAACACAGATTGGGAGTGCTTCCTTCCCTGCCAAGTGGGCACATGTCCCCACTTTTGAGTGACTATTCAGTCCAGTGTGTTTTTTAGAATATGAAGCAGGGACAGTAGGAGGATGGTTGAGGGCAAGTGGCTATTAAAGTTCAGTTACAGGAGCAGGTACCTCTAAGGTCATTGTGTCTCAACTTCATAGACCACAACTTTAGACTGTACCTTTCAGTTTTGAAACATAAATATATAATTACTTAATTTTGTCATTACTTTTTGTTAATTTCCATTCTCCCAGAACTGATAGATTATATTTAGGCAAAGCATAGATGCACCTACTGTAAGTTGTTGTCAAATTATGCTAGAATAAAAAGGGAACTAAGATTCTGTGGTAATTCTTCCACCACCACTCACCTTCCTTTCACAAATGACTTTCTGCTCATCCAGTAGAAACACTGAGGCAATTTTATAAGAAATCATTTCCTTTCCCACCCCTTTACCTACCTACCCTATGAAGCCAAGCACCATCTCTCTCCCTCCTCTGCATTCTACTTACCCATGTGAGGAAGAGTCTTCATTCTGCCTATGACAGACAACTCTAGTTGTGCTGGGTCTAAGATGCTCAACCATTCTGTTTTTCTCAGGCCTGCACAGATTCCTGAAATGTGGGACTTCTGGTGCTAAAATTGGGGATGTTTCAGGCAGAATAGGACAAGTGGGTTACCCTAGTAGCCCCTATGCCCTCTCCCCAGGGACCTTTCCAAACAAATAACAAACCATGATTGAATGAATTGAAACCAAAATTTTACTAAACTACTATGTGGAATTGGAGATCAGAAAGAGAACTGGAATGAAGAAATAAATGAAAGGTACTGATTTGTCATCGATGAAAACATCCATGAATAATGTGGAAAACTGCAGGGGGATGATGTCCTACCATCTGATGAAGGAAAGAGCAGAAAATTTACATTAAAAGATTAATGTAAGGATGTATACCCCATACATCAAAAACAGTAAGGCTTGATGCTAAGTCAGAGAAATTCAGATAATGTAAGAAACAGCACAGAGGTGTTTCCTGGTTGATTAAACTTTATGATGTATTTTAAGCACACATACACAAGCATGTGTGCACACACTCACTCACAATCTGTGACATAAGAGCTAACTGAAGAGAGAAAAGGGAAGCTACTTATGGCCAGAAAATGACCCAGTCTGAAAAATGAACAGGTAATACCTCATTTCACATTGAACCCACACAATACTACACCACTTGAAAATATTTTAACTGTATGATTACAGTACAAGTCCAGACTCCTTAACAAATCTAAAATCTTAATCCACATTTTCCTTAGGTTTCTGGTAAATCTAGGAAACCCTCCATATGACACAATACTGCAAAGCTTCTTCCCAGAGCATTTCCCAAAATAGAACTGGTGTGGGTTCCTGTTTACATTTACATTTCCTTAGCCAAGATTTGCCCCACATGTGCACAGAACTGCTGGTTGAACAATGACTGAATGACCTTGGATGAAAAGGAAATAATCCCTGACTATATTCATCCCACACGCGATTGACCTATAGTGTTTTGGTTCTTTGTAAAACTTTTTTAAACAAGATATTATCAACAATGTAAACAGTCATAGTTTTCTCAAAAATTACAGTTTAACTGGCTCCCTTAAGAAAAAAAAAAAGGAGAAAACCCAACACTTGGGACCCTAAGTCCCCCAAGGTCACAGTCATGAGACTGATGGCCTGAGCAGTAGGCACAGTTGAAGGGTTGGTTGACTAATGGGGCTCAAACCCCATCTTTGCTCCTTGCAGATAACGGTGGTCATAAATTTAACTCAGTTTTTATTATATCTTAAAGACAGTATGAGCTAAACTCATAGTATTTGTTTTAGTGTAATTTTATGTATTTTTTGAAACAGGGCTAGCACATAATAATCATTCAATAGATATCAATGACTGTCATCACTCCCCAACCACTCAGATAGCTTTGCTACATTTCTTACCTTCCAGGTACCATGAGCATAACTGCTAATCTAGACAGTTCAACTAGTTGCCTTTGGCATTTGTGATGCATCAAGCCACTAGATGACAGCTCAAGTCTACATCATTTCCTGAGTTGATTTGGTCCCACTGCCGGCATAATACATGAGCTTCTTCCTTGTCCTGCCAGACCTCATCATGAAACTCAACAGCAGGCCAAAGGATGCACAGCCAAGCCTAGTGTCAGGTTTCCTAATTAGAGGTTTCCGGACAGAAGAAATTTGGTCCCCTGGTTGCTTAAGTGTATCTCATCTGCTTTCTAGCATCAAATCTTTCCCATCACTTATGTCTCCCAGTCTTCCCACAGGTACAAGAAAAATACTCTTCAGTATAATCCAGTTGGCAAGTCAACCAGAAGACAGAAATTCTTAGGGAAATAAGGGATGCTTTCCTCACAGAAAATTGTTTCTAATAAACCAATTTCTGCTGCTTAGCAACCTTGATGATGCTTCTTCCACAATTATGGCTAAATAAAAAGCCCTTGATTGTCTACAGAGGAGTAAATGGGTGTTCTTGTGAGTTAGAAAAAGGCATCAGAGAAAGTTTTAGTCTGAATTCATATGGATGTAAAATATTGCATAAGGAGCAAAAAAGGGGAGGCATGCCCAGCTTGTACTGTATGATGAATATTTTGCTCATACTCTGGGGTTTGATGTTTGTTTGGGGAGTTACCCGTAAAGAGCTGGATTGTTCATTCATTGCTGAATGGATGGAACCACAGTGAATGGAATATCATCTTCCTGGTTCTCTTGAGAAGACTAGTAATTAAAGTTGTGGTTGGAGTACAGTGGAACTTTGTAGAAGTGAGAAAGAGCTTTTCAGGCAGATTAGATGTTGCAACTGTCAAATCCCACAGCTTAGTCATTACGCTAAGGAGATGAAGTAAACTGTGAGCCAGCCAATAAGAACAGCTGGAGAGTGGGACCATTTCTCCTTGCCCTTGTCTCCTGACTGGCTCAGCCCCACAATTCCTTTCGCCAAATTTAACAAACTGGGATACACCTCTCATTGCTGAAAGCATGGAAAATCCTTTGCGTAATTTCCTAGACCTCTAAATATGTATTTCCCCTAACAAGTAAATGTGGCTATTTCAACAAAGCTAATCAGCTAACTCAAAGGACAATATTTAAGAGGGGAAAGAGTGAACTTCGCAGAATATTCAATGTCTTCTTTTAACTTTTTCATCACTATCCTTTTGATGCTGAGTTTAACTGAAAGCATTAATCTGTATTTATATTAAACTACTAACTTGTTGAAACTTGAACTGTACTTTAAAGTATAAGAAGCAGGAAGGTAAAACTGTAAAAAACATGAAGAACTGCTGTTTGAACTAGTTTTGGTCACCTTTGGCTATTTACTCTCTCTTCCTTGTTCCTAATCTTCAAAAACATCACCAAGACCTAAGGCTTTGCATACCAAGCCTGCCACTGTCTCTTCCTGGGGCCGTTTGCTCTCAGCTTTTGCTTCCTCATTTCTGGATGACTGAGTAGACTCAGGTAGAAAGAAAACAATGGTGAGGTTTAAAAACATGATGCTTCCTCCTCAGCTCCACCATACTTCCCCTCCTCTTGGAGGGGAACAACATGCTCAAAACCATAATATGAATGAAGTCAAAATAATTCTGTATTGTTGTCAGATTCATTGGCCAGGAAACCATTGAACTACACTTTGCTTCAAGGTTTCCATCCATAAAAACAAGGCATATGGTGCCTTGCTTTCTGCTATGACTCAGGAATGTGTTGGGAAGATTTATGAACAGTTTTCTGAAGTGGTTCTAGTGAGAGTAAAAGAGGATTCTATGTGCATTCATTGTGTGTCCATTGTGAGGAAAAATCATTTGAAGACAGCATCCACCCCTTGCAAGAAATAAATGGAAATATTCCCTTTCTGGAACAGTGAAAATAAAACCCCTTCTGTTTGCCTCAAACTGCATGGGGTGGGATCAGCAGAAGAAAGGAACCGTGTGTAGCAATGAAGACTGCTAGAAGTGATGGCGATGAGATGAGGGTGAAGTCACCCCAGGATCCAGCACCCATGATCCCTATCAGGAAGCTGAATTCACTTTCTGGGAAAGTTCAAACTACAAATAACCTTCTCCAGGTGAATTAGTTGGCTTTCCCATTGCTGAGGCACAATATGCAACTAAAAGAGGAAAGGTATAATTTAGCTCATGCTTTCAAAAGATTCAGTACATGGTCAGCAGGTTCCAAGCCACAAACATCATGGCAGAAGGACATGGCAGAGCAAAAGTGGCTTAGTTCATGGTAGCTGAGAAACAGAGCAGAGGAACAGTGCTATGAGGGACCATACATAGTACCATGACCCATCCAGAAGGGAGCTCCACTCATCTGCTAGGTGTTTATTAATCCAACAAAGTGGTCACATCAGGATTAATGGTCACAACAGATAACCCCTGCGTTGGAAATGTTCTATGTCTTGGAACAGTATATTAGTTGTATGGGTATATACAGATTTCAACATCCATCAGATTATATACCTAATATAGTATATTTTTTACTTACTTAAATGTTAAACTTTGTATCCATCCAATCTTATTCTAATCGATGAATTCCTTCCTGTGCCCATGAAGAATTATACTCCAATTAAAAATTTTTCTAATAGTTCTCATATTTATATTTAATAAGGTTAATATATGCAAATATGGATAATCGTGTACATCATAATCATAGATACAGTCAGGCTAAAACTGGTTTTATTTGTCATTTTCTAGTAGCTGTTATCTTTGCACATTTGTGATGCATGGATTATCATTCAAATGTCAGATGTCTTTAGAATTGCCAAAAATAAAATTAAATTGTGTGCATCAGACTTTCAGTGATAAATATACTTTACCGTTTTTAGATTTATTAAAAATTGGTAAAAGCATATATATACATGTGACAAGTCTATCAGAATATTGGCCTGCCTAAGTAATCCCATATTTTTAGTTAAACCTAATAATAGCGTTTATGATATATATGATCTAGATTTTGAAAAGAAGTAGATAGCAGCAATGATTATTGAATTTGTGAGTTAGCTGTCCAGTATGCAGTTGTGGCATAAAAATTTAACATCTCTTGATCCAGACTCCATGCATACTAAGAACAATGTCTGAAAGCAGATAAAAGCTTTGTCTTTGCTAAAGAAATACCACACTATTCACACCTGTAATCCCAGCACCCTGGGAGCCTCAAGGAGAAAGACTGTAAATTCAACCCCAGCCCAGTCAATTAAACAACTTAGTGAGACTTCATCTCAAAATAAAAAAGGGTTTGGGATGTAGTTCACTGCAAAGGCCCTGGGTGTTCAATTCCTGGTACAGACAGGGAGTGGCTTGTTAATTGACACTTACTTGTGAAATTCAAGTTTGTGTATTTTCTTCCTAACAGGAACTTCAAGTAAGCAAAGAAATAACATAATTGAGAATGATCAGTAAATATAACCCAATTAATTTATTTCCTACCATTAAATGTTCTTGTCCATATTAGCTCAGGCCTGGGCTTTCAAGACAGTAAGGTGTAATCATCAGGATACCTTCCTCAACATTATTACAGCTTGGGTCCCTGAGACTCTGAGATTACAAACAGGAAGTTTAATAACAATTGCTCAAGTCCCGTGAAACCCAAATCATTTGTCAGGGACTTAATCCAGTCTCAAAAGAGCTGAGCGAATCTCTCAAGAAAGATATTACTCTTTTCATGAGGGTGGGTCTCCTACGACCTAATCATCTCTTAAAGTTTCCATCACCTCTCAATACCATTACATTGGCAGTCAAAGGTCAACATGAGTTTTACTGGGGAGAGACCATAGCAGTGACCTTTGTGTCTTCTCTCAGAGCAGCAGGGCAAACAACTGAGTACAACAGGGCAAACAAGTGTTGGGCAGCGCGGTGATGGGGCAGACAAGAGAGTGCAGTGTTCTACTGGCCCACAAAGCCAACACTGGTGTACACCAGAGGCTCGAGTTGAACCTCTACTTGTACTACGTGTTGTCCCCAGGACTGTGCAAGCAATGGGAGGAATCAGACATCCTGCCTAAAGACCTTCTGAGTCTGCAACTGAAAGGATCCAGAACTGCAGAGACCACCATGTAGAAAGAGCAACTGCTCACAGTATGATCCCACCTCATGTTTATTAGCAGTTGATGGAATGAGCATGGGATATAGGGTCAGCTACACCCGCAGTCAAGTCCCTACTCTTCAATCTAAAGCTATGGAGTGGAGGTTAAGGGCTGAATCTTTTAGTCACGATTTCTGGGACTTGAATCTTAGATTTCTCTGCTTCCTAGCTGTGTGACTTTATGGGTATTATGTAACCACTGTGTCTCAGTTTTCTCATCTGTAAAGTGGAAATACTAATTCTTTCTTCACTGGGCTATTGGGAGGATTAATGAATTAATAACTGTAAACTTATGGGTATTATGTAACCACTGTGTCTCAGTTTTCTCATCTGTAAAGTGGAAACACTAATTCTTCACTGGGCTATTGGGAGGATTAATGAATTAATAATTGTAAACTTAGAACAGAAAGTGAAAGATACATGATATATCAAAGGTATATGTTAATAAATCATTCTCAGCCTCAGTATTCTTACCAGAGAAAATGGATATATGTGGACTCTCTTGGTCAATTAACTCATATATGGCACACTATTAATTTTTGTTATTACATTTCAATTATTATTACTTCTCTGGTCAAGTGGAAGATTCTTTCTTGAAGTGGACTTATAGAAGGTTTCCTGTGGTCCTTCTGGTCTCTCCTGGAGATGTTGGAAGAACAGGAGATGTTTCCATCGGGTCCCGGGACATCCACTTCCCTTGTGTTTTGCCTTTTTCCCTTAGGTTTAGAAAATCTTCATGGGCCTAAACTTAATTCATACCTATTTCTCTTCCAGGTAAGCAAATGAACTGTACTTAGTTTCCTAGACCTACACCACAAAGTACCACAAATCTGGTGACTTGAAACAACAGGAATGCAGCCAGGCATGGTTGTGCAAGTTTGTAATCGCCACACTCAGGGAGGCTGAAGCAGGACAATTGCAAGTTTGAGCCCAGTCTGAGCAATTTAGCCACCTATTGAGACCCTGTCTCCAAAAGGGAGAGTGCAGAGATATAGCTTAATAGTAGAATACCCCCTGGGATTGATCTCCAATACTGAAAAAATAAAACCAAAAGCAAAAAACTAGAAATGTGTTTCTCCCAGTTCTGGATACAAAAGTCTGTAATCAAAGTTTCTGCAGGGCCAGCCCCTGTCTGAAGGCTCTAAGAGAGCATCCCTCCTTGCTTCCTCCAGCTTCTGGTGGCCCCAGGCATTCCTTGACTTTTGGCAGCATAACTTCAATCTCTGTTTTTGCCTTTACATGGCCTTTCCCCCTCTGTGTGCTTTTGTCCTAATTCTCCCTGTGCTTTTTCCTTATAAGGACATGTGTCACTTGATTTAGGATCAACTATAAATTCTGGATACTCTCATTTCAAGATCCTTAACTTAATAACATTGGAAAAGATACTTTTTTTCCAAATAGGTTCATATTCACAGGTACCAGAGATTAGAAGCTGGTGGTATCACTTGGGGCCAACTATTTAACCCACTCTAAGGAGGTAGCAGAACCCTCACTGGGTCTACAGAGAATGCATCCTTTTCTGTTGTTTGGACCTATCTACATCTCCTTTTCTTTTTTCCCTGTTACTCAAATGCTTGTTCCAGTCTTGCCCATGCGCCTGAGATTCATTGGTCATAGCCAAAGGGGCAGCCAGACAGCGTGTCCAAGCCATCTGTTCCTTCCTGGCTCCACTCTGGCTCATGTCTGTAACCTGCTTCCTGCCTTGGAACTTGTTGTGGGCTGCATGCTGAATACTTGAGATTTACTCCTCTGAATGCTTATTTGTTTGGCCTGCCCAGTTTGCTTGCAGAGAGCCAGAAGAATCAGATGTCACCCTGGGGCTTGGCAGTGCTACCTTGCCCTGCCTGACTCTTCACCAGGGTTACCTTGGGCACACAGCAGGTTTCATAGATGGAGTGAAAATAGGAGACCCTGGTAAACTGGAACAAGTAGAGGTAGCGGATCCGGATTGGAGCAGGAATTATGTTTACAGTTGGCCCAAGAAAATAGACTCAGAGAAGGAATCTGTGTCAAAAGCTTGGCAAACTGGCAGGAAACATGAGTCCTGGTGAGCAAAGGAAAATGGAGACTTGCCTTGCATCTGCACAAGCCAGTTCTGGGTTGCTCTAGGTCTGACTGGGGTGGATCTGTGACATGTGGCTTATCATGGGTTGCGAGGACCACCTAACTTTAACATATGTTTATCAAAGATTCACTTTGTGCCAGGATCTAGGGAGACAGGGGTAAGACAATACTTGTCTAAAATAGATGAAAGTATAACAGAGGACACATACATACATCGAACTAGTTGTGAGAAATGTCATAACTATATGTGCATAGCACTAAAGGAGGTCTGCAGAGAGAAGAATAGCTCGTTCAACCTTGGACTAGGAAGTGGGTCATGACAGGGGACCAGAGGAAGTAACAATGCTTGAGCTGAACCTTGAAGAACTAAATGTAGTAAGTTGAACAGAACAGTCCAGGAGGTGAACCATTTGGCTGATTACCCTGAGCTTCTGCTCGCTGCCCCCTTTTTTTTTTTTTTTTTTCAATCTCATCCATACCCCAGACCTTAGGTGAAAAGCACATTTGTACAGAACTTTTTTTTTAATCAGCAATACAAAAATAGACATTAAACACATCTTCCCTCAGGTGTAAAATCAACTAGAAAGGACTCCATTTGTAAGAACTGGTTTGGTAGATATGAATTGACTATCAGGGGCCACAGCCATTATCAGTGGTAATGAGTACCTTACTCAATAAAGCAATAAACTTCAGGATGTCAGGCTGTCTCAATGATTACTCACTGTTGAGCATATTATGTGGCCTATTTAGATATATTTATTATTAAAATGTTTTCACTTATTTTACATGTAATATTGTTGGGTCTCAAACCCCAGGAAGGCAGGCATGATTTCAATTCTGGTGGAGGTGAGAAGGCTATGGCTCATGGTTCCTTATACCATATTTTTCTGTAACTAAGTAAATATTTCTTTGACTTTTTGGGAGAATGTCTTCCAACCCAACATCTTTATAATTATCAGTGATGTGTTTATATTTGAAAATAGTACATCTTCATGTAGTCTTAATTATTATTAGGATGCATTTAAGTAATTTAACTGAATAAGGTTTACATGTCAGCTTTAAATACATCCCTACAAAGATGGATATATTATTCACACATACATACATATATGTGTGTGTCAGCTTTGAATGTAAAATTTAAATCATTTTAGAGTCAACATATAAACCTCAAAAACATAAAAGGAGCCAGACATAAAAGCTTGCACATTGTCTGAATTCATTTATATTCTGAAAAGGTAAGACTACAGGGATAAAAGATTAGTGGTTATCATCAGCTGGGAGGGTGAAAGGAATTAACTGCAAACAAGTACAAGGAAATTTGGGGATGACAGCAATGTTCTGTACAACGAATGTGATGGTAGTTACATGACTGAATGTATCTGTAAACATTCAGCCAACTGTACGATCTTAGGGTAAATTTTATTTGATGTAATTATACTGTCATAAACCTAACTTTAAGAAAAATCAAGTTACTTCAGGCTTCCTTCTACGGTGAATTCCCAGCCGCATTCCTTCTTTCTTAGATGCTTTTAGGAATGCCTGGAAGGAACAGTTTGAGTATTGCCCGTCTAACATCTAACATCTAATGTCTAATGTCTCTTCTCTCTAAAAGACACAATTCTGAGTAAAATGAACCTCAAGATCCAGCAATTTAAACTACAATAATCCTTTCAGGAGTAGAAGTATAGGTCACTTTTAAATGTGTAAAACACCAACATAGCTATACATAGTATTTTAGAGGTATATGATTATTTTCCAATATTTCTAAATCTTTTTTTATATTTATTTTTATATCTAATATTTTTTATTTAAGAGAAAAAAGACACAGAAAAGAAAGACAAAAAGCAAAAGGCAAACAAACAACAACAGCAAATCCAAAACAGTAACTTTATAGGTTTACAAAACAAAATGATAAGAATTTGACAATGGTTGTAATATTTCATATTGCTACTTTCAAGATGGTTGTTTAGATTAACAGATACAGACATGTAAACTTGATCTAATCTTATGAGTATTAACTGTTCTTTTTTCAATAACTAATACATTTAGTAGTATAGTCATTTTAGCTATCTTACATGTACATATATACAGATGTATGTCTTTTTCCTTTTCCCTTCCTTCTTTCCTCCTTTCCCCTTTCCCAATTACTTTTGCTCTTCGAGCAGTTTCTTACCCTTACACAGTATTTATTGTAGATTTTGGATCATATATACTGTTTCAGTTTCTTGCACTAGGGAGACAATACAGTATTTACACATGTGAGTTTGATTTATTTCACTTATTGTATTTAATATTTACTTTTGAAATGTTCACACGCTACCATGTACCAAAAAGGCATATGCATTGGTTTGCTAGGGCTGCCATGATCCAGTTCCACAAACTGGGCAACTTAAAACACAGAAATTTATCTTCTCACAGTCTTGGAGGCTGGAAGCCTGAGATCAAGATTTCTTCTTAGGCCCCTCTCTTTGGCTTGTGGGTGACCTCCTTCTCCCTATGTCTCCACATGGTCTTCCTTCTGTGTGTTTGGGTCCTAATCTCTTCTTTTTATAAGACCACCAGTCATTTGGATTAGAGCCCACCTTAATGACATCATTTTAACTCAGTCACCTCCTTAAAGTTCTATCAGTCTAAAGCCAAGATGGAGTCACATTCTCAGATATTGGTGGTTTAGGATTTCAAGACAGGAATTACGTGTAAGGTACAAAATTCAAGCCACATTGGTCTGTTCCCCACTCCTTTCTTCCTCTACTATGTGTGCTTTTCCTATCCCAAGTGCCCTCCAACCACATTACCCATCCCAAGACATAGCATTTTCTGTCTTTTTCACCTTGGTTTACTGGTCAAACACGTGCAAAAAGTGGGAGGAAACTGATGCACGAAGAAACTATTTTAGATCCACATGGAAAAGTATGTGGACCTACATATACAAAGCACTTAATGATTTTGTCTATTTCTTTTCAGAAGGTTATGTGGAACAGCTTTGAACATTCAAAATCCATCAGGAACATATCGGATATGTCAATAGAAGCTTAAATATTGCCCATTACACACCCAGTCTTATAATCACCATTACCACATTTACAAACAGATAAAGAATGGTGAGTTAGCAACTGTGCAGCAAGGCAACAATTGTCCAAATTTAACTCCAGGTTCTATAGCTAGCTTGTGTAAACAAGTGTAATTCAGATATGTACAAGAATTTGTCATGCCAGGCATGGTGGTGCCCGCCTGTAATCCCAGGACTCACGAGGCTGAGGCAGGAGGATTGCTGTGAGTTTGAGGCCAGCCTGGGCTACAAAATGAGTTCAAGGCCAGCCTGAACTGCACAGTGAAACTCTGTCTCAAAAAAAAAATTTTTTTTTCACCTATAATCCCAGCACTCAGGAGGCTGAGGCAGAAGGATCACTGTGAGTTCAAGGGAAGCCTGGACTACAAAGTGCATTCAAATCATCCTAAAATGCATAGCAAAACCCTAACTCAAAAAGACAAAAAAAAAAAAATTGTCTCTGAGCAACATAATCTTTTCAAGCTGAAAAACAAAGGTATCTTCCTACTGAAAAACCTTATTAAATTTCTGGTAGAAGAAGCATCAATTGACTCTGCTTCCTCTACAACAGGACAGTATTCCCAGTGAGATCTGAAAGGATTATAGCAAGTCCCTGCTCCAGTGTTTGCATGGTCTCAAAGAGAAGCAAATAGAAATATTTATATTTCCAGCTGTCTGTACGAAGACAGTTGCAGACAATACTTTTAGGTTCAACTTTTGAGAAAACAAAACACAGAGAAATTTTGCAATTGATAGTAGGTCTTAGAAGTGATGAATCTACCAGGGTTGGATGGGACACATAGACGAAGATCAGGATGATGAACTAGTGAAGGGCGCTAGATAAAAAGAAAAGATAAAAAACTCGGTTTAGAGTACCATTCATTATAAGAAAGGAAATAGACCAATAATCTCAGTGCTGAGTGTCTTTCTATGAAAGGCCCATAACCAGTACTTTGCATATCACGAGCTCAACCTTAGACCAGCACTGCCATTTGCCTTTCAGCATCCATGTTTAGGAAGGTCTATAAGATGCTGTAAATGGCATTTAGGATCCAAGCACCAATTTTTCCTGACACCCAATCCTGTTCTCTTTCATCATCAATTATAATGGTCCTACTCTGTGGTTATAGTGAGTGTAATCCATAATTCATCATATTGAGTTCACAGAATGAATTTTGTATAAACTAAACTCACTTTAAGTGGATTTCAACTCTCCCAAACTATTTATTTTTAATTGTCTTCATAAAATTCAAAGAAAAGCTATCACATAGAACCTGCTAAGAGCAAGATACTTCCAGCAAAGAAACACAATTGAGTTTTGCCATCTCAGCTGGCTTTGTTTAATAATGTATCCCCTTTATTTAGAGATTCTAAAAGGATATCCTTCTGCTCAATTTGCAGCAGTGAGAAGGTGCAGTCTCTCCCCACATGAGGTTACTTTCTAATAGGAGACAGGACAGATCAAATTTCTCAACCAGAACTGCCCAGGTGCATTTGATTATACTATCTGCAGAGCAATTAAGGGGGTTAAAGTAAGAGTTGGTGCAGCTTGGCAAGGTCAGTAGGGACAAATGGGAAGAGTCTAGAAGGAAAAAGCACCTGATGAAGGAAAGTGAATAGAATAAGCACACCCAGCCACAGCTGCAATAGCAGAGATGAGTGCAATTTGCCCCAGATGGTGAGCACTCAGGCACAAACAGGTGCAGTGAAGGTGGCTGGTGATCCTGGGGCTGGACAACGTTTAAAACATCCAGACAGGCCCAGTGTATCTACTTTTGAGTTCCCACAGCTGTGATTCAGACCTGATGTTTTTTTCCCAGTGAAGACAAGGAGGACAAGTTACTTGATCAGAAAGGAAAGGAAAAATGACTGTTTACAGAAGATGACTTAGAGGGCTCTCCCTGAATGCAGAACAATTGCTTCAGCATTAGTTAAACTGAGCCCTATCTCTATGTTCTGCTATGTACAGAGTTGGCTAACCTATTTCCTTCTCCTTTCAACTGGCTCTAAACAATGGGAATAGGGCTAGCTGTGGTACTGATATGTAATCTTTGAAGCCAACCAACAGTTTCTTGTTTCCTTGCATGGTGTCTCCCTATAAACAGTTGAGCCCAGTGGGATGGCAGAGCCACATAGCTCCAGGAATGTCAACTGGGTTTGGAGCCTCAAAATGAGAGGCTATGACTTCCCAGGGCACAAAAGTTTGCATATCAAAAACCAAAGTATCAGCCTCCTAAACATTTAAATGCTACCCTAAGTGAGTTAAAAGATTGGCCTTTCTGCATTTCCTTCTCTCTGCATATTGCAGAAGTGCTTTCTAACATCCTAGCTAAGCCTAATTCACGGACTCATGTAATTTCCGCCATACTCATTATCACTCATCCTTGAGCCAGTTCCTTCCTCACAAGTTAATAAATGCTGGGTTATGCCTTAGATCAAGGCCTTTGTTCTGTGAATTCTCACCTGAGCCAGTCTCAGGACCCCTTGGCTGCCTGTAACCATAAATATGTCATACCATTTTTATTCTCACCCTGGGTTGCACTGGAGGTGGTAAATTAGAATTAACTCATCGAGATCCCAATAATGTTTCAATGGGATTACAAATATAATCTTCCTGGACCTTGAGAAGGATGGGAAAAGGGATTACAATATTTGGATTACAATAACTGGTGATCATTATACCTGCAGAGCTAGAGAAAATGTTCCTACTTGCCTGGCCCTGCTTTTCTCTTAAACTCATACCTTTGCTGCCATAAAGCCTCTAAACCATGCAGCTTACGATTCAACAAACAACCTCACATTTCAGAGCCAGTCTCCAACACTGGCTCTGGGATGTGAGCACCAGACTGTGACAAAAACCATTCCCAGCCCAATCACACTGTACACGCTTTGAACTTTCTCATCTGGTGCCCTCGCTCATCTGGACCTGCTGGAACCTCCCACCCAGCCTCCCTGCCCCCAGTCTATCCACCATAGTCCATTCCAAGCTACCAGCTGTGTGATCTTCCTGGGAAATAAGCCAAGCCCATCACTCTCCTGCTTCCTAATGCCAAAGGAATGGTTCTAACTGGAAGCTCTTCCAAACTCCACACATCCAGGAGCAAAATTTCATATTTATACCATGAGGCAGAGATTATTAGTAGTTGACAAATATTGCAGGTATGTCCCTGTGTATTCCAACTTCCTTTGAGGTCAGGTTGAGATATGTGACACGTTTCAACTCAATGGTGTAACATGCTATAGCTCATGCTTATCAGTGGCTCTGCTTGGAAGTTATAGGGGTTGGATGACTTTTTTTGGCACCAGGGATTGAACTCATAACCTCGCGCCTGCCAGGCAGGTGCTTAAGCCACTGAGCCAAACTCCCAGCCCTAGCTTTTTGAGGCAGGGTCGCACTACATAGCTCAGGCCGGCCTTGAGCTCGCGTTGTAGCCCAAGCCGGCCTCGAACTCACAACGCTCAGCCTACCTCAGTCTCCCAAATGCTGGGATTAAAGACGTGCGCCACCACGCCCAGCCTGGATGACTTTTTTAAAAGGGTCACAAATAATTATAGTATTGGAGGAAATTTTTTAAAATGTATGAATATATGTGTTTAAAGGGAAAATTGTTAAAAGAAAGTCCTTGAGAGTGGGGTACCACTAGACTACAAAATAAAATCCAACCATGAAGCTCACATCAAAGCAGAGGAATCACAAAAGCCTTTCTGCTTTTAGCTGCCCGGTACCTTGCCAACCTGGACTTCCATTCAGTATTCTCGAATTGCACTCTGCATTTCCATGAGGTCCTTGCAAATGTTAGTCCCTGAACCCCAACCTTTCCAAGTCTTCTTCACCCCATAAGACCCAAATGAAATGTTACCTTCCCTACTGAGCTCCTGTGGGCCTCAGTCATGATCTTCGTCATAGCACCTCTTCTATGATATCTGGCTTTTATCTATGTGTCTGACTACTTACTCACCTGAGCTTTTTCCATGAAGGTGGTGTCTCTTTCCATCTCTGTGTTCCCTAACCCTAGGATATGATCAGGCTCTCAGGAGATGAGCAGTCTCCTTGAAGTCACCCTTCTAGGCTTCAAGGTTTGGCCACATGTGGCAATGGATAAACTATTTCACTAAGCGGCTTCCTTTCCCTCTCTCCAGTTTGCCAAAACTGCTCTCCTGTCAAAGTCCTCACACTGCAGCTGCTCCTGCCCAGAAATCTCTCCCCTTGACCTCATGCTGCTCTCTTCCTCCCAGTTCTATTCTTCTTCCCTTTTCCTTCCTCTGCTTCATGTCTTCATTACACCTATCATCTGGCATGGTTTTCTTTTGCATTTGCTGCTTGTTCTGTTTATTGTGTTTTCTTCTGGGAGACTCTGAGTTCTGTAAGGTCTTGTCTTATTCACTGCACAAGACCAATTTCTGACACATTAGTGAGGGCTCAAAAAAAAATTCTGCCTGAAGAAATACATGTGTGCATACATACATATACTAAGTAAGGAAATTGGGAAGCCATGCTTATGTTCTCAGGCACTCTCATCATAAAGCCATCAATCGTGAGCATGAGCAAGTGGTTTAGAAGGTTTATTCTAGATGAGTGCTATCACTCAACAAAGCGTAGGTGAAGTCTGAGACAATGGAGTGTCTTATCCACTCTGCGCAGGAGCCAGAACCCCCTGTGACCCCTGGGCCTTGACTCCTAGCACAATGTCTGGGACACGGTGAGCATTCAGTTCATTGTGGAGTGTTAAATTGAATTAAAAGAAATAAAGACTGGACAAAGTTTGATGTCTGTGCAACCTTCTGCCCTGAACTAACCTGGACTTGAAAGACATGAGTGTCTCAAGAGATTCACTTGAGAAAGCAGGAGTGTAGTAGCTGGCGGCCGGATTCTCACCTCAACCCACGGAGCCTGCTGAGTGCAGTCACGTAAGCCACACAACTGCTCAACGCTCCAAGAAGGGACACCCCCAACTCTGTGGATAGTTTACACTATTTACCAGTCACTAAAAGGATGTTAAGCGCTCCTGGCCAAGTGACACCTAGAGAAAAACAAAGACAATATCAATTGGGTGTGGTAGGCAGTAATGGAGGGGCTTAGAACCAAAGCTCATTCCCACCTCAGCTTTGCACTCTGGACCAGCTTCTGAAGTTGTCCAGACATTTACATGCTCCTGTAGTTAGAAACAGTCTAGGTCTAATTACCAAGTTCTTGGTACATATTTCAGGACTGTAAGGGCTAAATTATATTTGATAGTGGTACAAATTGCCAATCAAACAGGGCATCCCACAAAGGGTGGACAAATATAAGAAAAATCTAGTTTGGTGGGTCATAACAAAATTCTTATTACTTCCTCACCCCTCCTTCAGGTAGAAAAGTATCATATTTTCTATGTGTTACATATTCATTTCAGCCTAGAACTATTAAGAGTAATAGAAATTTCTTTAGTTAAAAAGAAATCAGAATCAGTTATGAAATCAGAAGGATTTGTGGCTTGATGTATCATCATTCATTATAGAACCAGGCTCCATCTCTCGCCTTTCCTGCAGCTTTAGCAGACAGCCTTCCGGAAACACAGGTGTCCCAACCCTCAACCTGGGGTCCACCTCAAAATCCCTCCGGAGCTCCGCTGGCACTCCTTTGGAGTTTAAAATACAATTCGTTGCCATCTTGAGTTTGAATTTGTATCGAAACCAGGATCAAAATGCATAAACCATCCCAAATCTTTTATCTTTCTCTGGGTCACAGTTTCAGAATGAAACCTGATGGCCTGTCAGACAGAGGCTTGGTTTCCTTCTGTCCTTCCTCTCTCGCATCTTTATCTGAAAGCTCTCGGTACAGCTCAGAACACAGAATTCAACCATTATTTCTCAGGGACCTAAATATCAAACTCTAAATGTTCAACCCCTCCATAACCTATTACCTCTCTCTTTCATTTTTAAACAAAGCCAAGCAGTCTGTGTCTCCTCAAACCCTGTCCTAAATGTGCTTGGGTGTGTAAGAAGATGCAGTGTTTGGGTGAGTCACTAGATGGCATCTCACTGAGGCACTCCGTGAACTATCCCAGAAAGTGTGTTTTTCAGAGCACATCACAGTTCTCCAAGTTGGCTGCCATAGTCTAGTGGGCGTGTTGGAGTTAATCCATTGCCATCTGTCTTTATTTTGCTAACTTACTCAGTCGGACGCCACACAATTGTGTTCTGCAAATGTCGGCTCTCCAGTACAGCAATTACCAAGTCTCTTTCTAAACAATATTCCCATACAGCATCCTTCCTGTCTTGCATAGAGTTTGAAGCATTCAGGCTCCTCTGGACTTGCTTTGCTTATAGGGCTTGTTATATTCAAAGATTAAGAAAAAATCATCTGAACTCAAAGCCACAACAAAGCATGGCTTCTTTTTCCAAACTGACAACATGCCAATTGACATGTTCCTATTACATAAAACCCTTACACAGCACAGCAGAGTACTGGGGCTGTGTATTTGCACCCCTATCATAAATAATTTAGGGCGAACAGCCCTGCCTCCTACAGGATGAGTGCATTTTGCTGTTGTTGGTGATGTTATTTTAATATTTGAGGAACTAGTTAGAGAAGTAGGGTATGTGGCATACAGCAGTAATAGGAGAAGCAGAAAGAGAAAGAAAGAAAGAAAGAAAGAAAGAAAGAAAGAAAGAAAGAAAGAAAGAAGAAAGAAAGAAAGAAAGAAAGAAAGAAAGAAAGAAAGAAAGAGAAAGAGAAGAGGGAACCACTAATGAACTGATGTTTGAATAACCTATCTAATCTCAATGGCCTGGGGAGGGTGTCTGTTTCTTCCATTGTTTGTTATTCATTTACTTATCATGTTTTGAAGACTTACTCTCTGTGTAGGCACCTGTACGAGATGCTCCAGGTACAGCCTGGATCAGTCAACCAAGAGTCATCACTCTTGCTTCTTACAATTTGTGAGGAGATAGAGATTGGCCAATAGACACAAGCACAGTGGCTGCTGAGAAAGACACACATGGGATGTTGCGCAAGCACATGATAATGCTCTGACCTAATCTGAGGGTCTGTAAAGGGTATCTAAGGTGGGTGAAGTTGATGGGATTTTTAGAGTAGCATTCCTTGTTGCACTGCCACATGCTAAGTGTTCTGCTTTGTAATTAGCAGATGCTGAACTGGTATTTGATGCTCAACCTCCATGACTTTTTTTTTTCAAACGTAGAGTAAGGAAGTTCTTGCAGTATAAGAAATAAGAACACAGGCCAATCTGTGAGGAAGAAGCAAGAGCTTCTTTCATGCGAACATAGATTTCAACTTTTCCTGGGTCTATTCTCTTAGACTTGTTTTTCCTTAACAACCTACCTTCTCCTTAATCACTTGCTTTTGCCTTTATTTCTCCACTAAAATTATATTAAGATCTCTATCCATCTTGCATCTTTATTTAAGTCCATTTTGTTCCAGGCTTTATTGTACTGACAAGTCAAAAATGAACTGAACATTATCATATTAGTTTATGTTGCTATACAGAGTAGTTCTTTTGAGTAGATTCACTGTTTCGATCTTCAAAAACATGAGATGATTTTGAAGAGCAGAAAAGAGGAAGCATTAAAAAAAAAAAAAAGGAACATCCTGTCTGCCATGTTTGTCTCCTCCAATGAATCACTGCTCTTTCAAATGTGATTTCATCTCCAGGGTTCCAGCTATAAAGCAGAGGGAGTCCACGTCCTGAAGCACTGGTGCAAGGTTAAGCCAAAGGCAGCCCTGGTCACCCGGAGTGTGTGGAACCATCAGCACCTGGAGGGTCATCATGGTTTGGGACTGATGGATAGTGTGTGGGAATTAGTGTGTGGGCATTTGTGAACAACCTGGTCTCGCAAAACTTTGTCCTGACAACAGAGTATATTTGTCATTAAATATTTGAGGTCTGGGTCCTTCAAGGTCATCTCCTAGGAGACTGTACCAGCAGGTACAATGATGATCAAGACTGTGTTTTGCTTTTTCTATCTAACCAAATTCTTCCCCGAGGCTGAATCCAGGATGTGGGCAATTTCCCTTCAGGACAGTGGGAGTCTTCTGTGTGAAAATGAAACCCAGCAAAAGACTCAAGCTGTGGGTGGGGAGGTCATCTGGGGAGCTTGGTCTGTGAAGTGGCTTGAGGGTAGAGCTTGGTGTCATTTTCCTCCCACAACTCTGCAATGTGCAGATATCCTGGACTTGGTGGGCCAGGGAAACAGAAGACAACTAGGGATGGCAGGAAGAAGAAATGTTGCCAAAGGTTTAAGAGACATTGGAGAGCCAGGCTCATCAAGTATCTGCCACCGTTACCATTGAGACCTGAGGAGGATGCTGAAGGCCATTGGAAGCAGCCTTAGCAATGTACTTCCACTTTGACCTCTTATTACACTTGACTTAACTGACTAAACACATTCTTGGGGCTTTTCCTTCCTCGGCGTATGTGATATGAATGCTCCTGTTTCTGTCCCTTCCACCCTGAGTGATCTTCAGCAGCATCATGTGTAGGTACCTGTCTTGTTCCCTCTCCATTCACACGTCAGCCATGGTTATAGAAACCTGGGTCTCAAAACCTCTGATTTCCTTCCCTCCTTACCTTTCTTTGAGATGTCCCATTTTCTTGCTGTAAGTCACCTGTGGCATAAGAAGACACAGCTGGAATTCAGTGAAGGCAGGGAGAGCACAGGTTTTTGTTGACTTGTCGAATGCTTACTATGTGCCAGTAGCCACGTGTGGCACCTGTGGGGTCTCTGTTTGTCCCCGCTATAACCCTGTGAGACACTACATTATTCCTCACCTTTTTGTTCATGCTGTTCCTTTTGTATGACATTCTTTTTTCTTCCTCTTTCACCTTCCAAACTTCTACTCCTTTTCAAAACCATCCCATTTCCTTTGCAGTTCCCTAAACTCCCCAAACCCTATTAATCCCCTTGTCTGAATTCCATGATGCCAATATCATCTTTCCATTAGGTCATTTACCAAGTCAGATTATGCACCATCCCACCCCACAAAGTTTTCTTTAGGGTACTAGAGAATGAAATGTCTTTCCTGTCTCGATTTTCTAGTACCTATCACAGTACCTAAAACATTGGTAGGTGCTTAAGAAAGATTCACTGATCATACAATACCCAGCTTTTGTTAGTTTGGTGTGTGATTTCAGGCAGTCCTCAAAATAACCTTAGGAGGTCAGTCATTACTCCATGAGAAGAATGAGGTTTAGAGGAGTTAAATAAATTGCCCAAAAGTCACACTAGCAAAACTGGGACAAGAGCCAATGTGGCTGAAATCTGGAGTCAACACAGTGGCATGGTCACTTTCTGATTATGGTGTCCTCTACAGCTGTCACCCGACAGCTATCAGAGAAGAGCACTTAACACTCCCCAGTACTGCATATAGCATGCATGAATTTAGGAATAAAAGCACTGAGAAGAAAATGAATGAATCCTAACTCTTTCATAATATACAGCCTTTACTTCTGCTTCTGTGCCCTGCCCCTCGACTCCCCTTTATTCTCAAACCTACCCCTTCTGTCCCTCCCTCGTTTCATGCTGACTGTCTGCAGCACCTTCCCAGCGAGTCCCTCAGACCACAGCCTCCTTTCTCCTCTCCCTCTTCTTGCCTACACATGGCTTCTCAAAATTAATTCTCAAGCCCTGCTGTAGAAGACACATTCACGGATTGAGTTAGGCTCCTGACTCACTGTTATGTAAAATCTAAGCCTTCAAGGTAAACTGTCAAGGTATCACCCTCTCTTACAAAAGTCGTTTTCCTAAATGAATCCAGTGTTTTAAACCAAAAAATATTTTTAGGACCTCTGGCTCACAATTGGTTTGTGCTGCCTCCAGATTTTGCCTGAGTCGTTTTTTGGTGTTTTGAGCACCTAACATGTATCAGGAATTCAACTATATTCTGGGAATGCAGAGATTAAAGCTTAGTATTTGAATCTCATAGATTAGTGAGAGACAGATGAAAGAGCAATTACAAGGCAGTGTAATTGTGGCAGGCAATTCAGAAGCAAGCCTGGGTTTCTCTGTGAGCACGCAGGATGTGCACTTTTCCCATCTCCAGTACTCTCCCCCTCAGCTTCCTCCATGCCTGGCTTGAATCACCTCTCCTGGGGGCAGAAGGCACTCTCGACGCCTCACCTTTCACATGTGCCCTTGAGGTATCTCTTCCTCAGTTATGCAATCAGACTGTTCTACATTTATCTGTACTTATTGATCCATTCACCTCCAAACAGCTATTTCCTTGAACTTGGCCTTCTCATCTGCTGAACCACAATGGGACAGGGGATAAGAGAAGACAGAAGCAATGGAAGGATGGTGTGCCTGTTCTAGCTGTGTCTGGCCCAGAGAAGAAAGACGGTCTGAGAGAACTGTGTCACTCTTATGGAACTTATTCCTGACTACACATTTTGGAGGTGTGTGGGTGTGCCCCAGAAAGAAAGGGTTGTATGTAACTCAATCTTGACCTAAAAAACTTCCATCATCCAAACAACTTTGTGTGGGACTCCTAAAGGATCACATTTGTAAGACTGAATGCTGTTTCTATATAGCTAAACAGTTCAGAGAACAATAGGAGAGGCAACTCTGAAACTCTCAGAGACACTGAAGGGGCCAGTTTGTGAAAGAAGAATCGAGGCCTCATCGGGAACACTTGAGTAAGCAAAAGCTTGTCCTAAGTGTTGTCAGTCTCCTTTACACACAGTCCAGTTGTAACTCTGTGGTGGTTTACCAGTTGAAACAGCCTCCCTAGAAGATGCTCCCAGGAAAAACAGAACAGTTGGCATGACTCACCCAACTGGTCCCATAAGCAGTCCCTCTTTCCTGCCAGACAAACACTCACCCCAGTATCTGGCTCTAAAACACCCTGTTGATATGTCTCTCCATATCTTGTCTGCTCTCCTAACTCGGCCAGAATTCTGTGTTTGTCAAACTCTGACCTCAGTGACAACCCTCAAAACGTCGTGACAAAAAAAAACTGACACCCAAAATTAAGGAAGGAAAGGTTTATTTAGCTCACACTTTGTGGAGGTTTCAGTCCATAATCAGCTGGCTCCAAGGCAGGGTGGCGTGGCACAGGGGCAACAATTAAAGGTGGCAGAAGGCAGCAAATGCAACAAGAGCAAAAGGTATAAAACAAGCCTCTTTTCCTTTCTTATACTGCAAGCAGGCTACTCCCCACCCTTCCCACCCCAGCCCAGGGTGGGTGTAGCACTCAACTATCAGCTTTACTCTCCTCTTTCACAGGCTCAGGATGTTTACAAAGTAAAGACCCTGGCCCCCTGCTCAACTGGTTAGTTTAACTTCTAAACTTCTCAAGTTAACACAATGTACCGACCATTATGCCTAACTTGGCCAAAATTATGTGTTTGTCAAATTTTGACCTCAGTAACTTTGTAACTTTGACCTCAAAATGCCCTCTGATCCAACCAACTGCATGTTTCAGGTCTAGCACATTCTTCTTGGGCTCCCAGCCCCTTTCATTCTAACCTTCCTGAACACATTTTTCCACTTACGTCATCTATCGTTTGGACCAGTCAATGCCCCAGGCTGAAGAAGTCTTTACCGTGCTCCCAGTCCTGAGGAGTGGGCACTGGGACCTGGGCTGAGAATATTCTCCTTCCCTGTTGCTGTCCACCCCTCCAGAGGCTGGTCAACATTGAGCTGTCTCCTGGGGGTAGAAACTCTTGTCATAGAATTTTTTAGGTCAGCAGTTTTGTAGGCAGAGGGGGAGATAAGACAAACATGGAGAGAAGAGCACTTGCAGCAAACCAATAAGTTCAACATAGCTTTAGGGCAGAGATGCAGAGATTTGGTAAAGGTCCAAAAATCTAAACACAGGCTGTGCTTATGAAGTTTGCCTGTGCTTTGAGCTAAGCAAACAGATTCCTTGTCTCCTTGACAACCAGAACACAAACATCTCTTACCTGCGTGAACTACTCCTTTTGCCAATGCCAGTGGGGGTGAATGTAGGTGCCAGGTGAAAGAGTTTGTAGGTCTTACACAGTATTTATCTCCATTGTTCTCTGGCAAGGGAATTTACCTCCTCCACTTTATTAAAATCGCATTTGTCTCATTGATCAGCCATGCCCTTGACTTTTTGATAGAAAGCAAATACAGCCTTACCTCTCCCTTGCACTCAATGCCCTAGGTGTCTGGTAAGAAAATTTGCCAGGAAAGTTTTTCTGGATTAAATTGTATTTATACAGACATGCTTAGATGGTCATAGTCACTAACCTTAAATAACCTCCATATATGAGGGCAAAACCTGTGTTGTCACCATCTGGACCTTTCCTCCTCCCAAGGGACCTCAGATTCCTGTTGCTCACTTGACATGCAAGACAAACCACACTAGTGATAGAGTGTTTGGTGTGAACGGAGCCCAGGGGATTGCCTTCTAAATTAGATCATCTCAAAGACGGTGAGAGTCAGGAGCCTCTAAATGCTCAGGAATATCATGGGTACAGTCTGTAGCTACCAGCAGCAACAAGAATACCAAATGCAGAGCTAGGAAGACAGAATCACAGCCCTCAGGCTGGAATGCTCCTTATGCTATGACTGTCCTCACCACAGCAGCCAAGGCTGGAAAGGGTGAACTCAGTGTGAGAGGACAAAAGGCCTTCAAGCTTGCATTTGAATGAGTCACTGCTCAGAATGCATACTTACACAGCCCAGCTCTACCCTTAAGGTAGAGCCTTCCCTGTGATGCAGGAAGAAAGGATGTGTATCCTACGGGATGAGAGGTGGAGATAAAATATCCAGGTAGAGGCCCCAAAACAAGAGTGAAGCAAGCAAGATGAGAAAAATAAAACAGATTCCTTCTCCTACACCCCTCTTCCTATGCCAGATGGTTTCAGGGTAAGTAAAACTCTGTGGGAAAGAGAAGGTGCTTGTGAATGTGTGGCATGCAGGTGGATGAATGCACGATCCCATGTGGATCTGTGTGTGAGTTATAGTGCCTCTGGGCATGCATGTGAAAACCCACATAATGCTGCAAACCGCACAAGCACTACACACATTAACCTAATGCAGAACAATCGCCAAACCCAGCTCTGATGGGAAATGTCCATTATTTTCCAACAGTTGACGAGTACCCTGTTTTCATTCCAGTTTACCCTCTGGGAATCACTTAGCAGAGTTGCTGGGAAAGAGGAGTAGAGGGTAAAATAATGAGACAGAATGTCTACCCATTGTCACAATCGATCACTTAGGACCCGTTAAGGATAAGTTGGAACCGGATCTCTGGCACCCTTCACAGAAAGCTCTCTTCTGGGTTGTCCCCAGAAGATAGAGACCTAGAGGCTAGCTGTGTGAACTAGCTTCTATCCCACCAGGCATGGTTTAGCATGAGGTGCAGGGTGATTTGTTGAGAGATACATTTCTCGGAAATGGAAACATACTTATGGCAACTGATTGCACAATAGTGTCCGACCCAAACAGAGCTCTTGTGCAGTTACCAGAACCCCATACTTCATCTATTAATTGACGTAACAGACATTTTACACTTACTTAATGAGAAGAACTAACATTTGTTGAAGGTCAAGTACCACTGGGAGCTCCTCATCAATCAACTTTAGCTACAGCAGAACCCAATCAAAAGGGTACTGTTCGCATTTTATGGGAGAGGAAACTGATGCATGCCAAGCTTCCCTAAAGTCTTGCATTGTATGCAAGAGCCAGGATTTGAACTCAAGAAATTTTACTCCAAATCTAACATGTTTAGCCACTAAACATATTTGCTTCCTATGTTTACTATTACATGAAGCACTAGGTATTTGAAAGAGGCTAACAAAATGCCATAATCCCTGTTCTTAAAGGAGTCTATGGTCTCCTTTAAGCTGAGAAAGAGACAGAGACAGAAACAGAGGCAGAGACAGAGACACAGAGAGACAGAGACACAGAGAGAGACAGAGAGGGACAGAACCTTATAAGTTGAGTGAGAGACAGAGTATATTGGTTTCTGTAGTGACTTAGTCTTTTGAAGTTGGAGGTATATGGGAACTATAAATCTCCTCTCCTGTGCCATCCAAAATGTTAAACTGAACCCCACCAGACATATGCACATGCATTGAGAAGGAAGCACAAAATCAGCCATTTAATTTGTTCAGCAGTTTAGGGAAGACTCACCTTAGCCCAGGCAGTCCAAGGTGGCAGGCACATGAAAGGCTCAAGTTGAGGCAGATGTTATGATAATTTTAGGATGGTGCTAGGCAATTCTAGGCCAGATCAGCCAACAGCATCCTCTGTGAAGGAAGAGATAGAATTGTCATCTCCTGGTAAGTCTCCATTTATCACCTTCTTATGCCTTGTTTGTTAAAGGGAATGGAGAACATTGTATACAGTATTCTCAACCAATCATCAGTTTGGACACTATCCATCCTACCAAAGAAATGACTTTACTAAAGATGTGAAGCATCTTAGATAAGCCCTCTGCAGACACTAATGCACCACTGACATAGTGGCTAACCACTCTGGAATGTTGTTTCCTCGGGTTTCCTGTCTCAGAGATTCCATCCAATGGCCTCGAGGTGGCCAAAATCAACATTGTTGGTTCATTTTGGTCTACCGTGTTTTTCACAAATGGTAAGTCACTGTTTCTCACTTTGAGTGGACGAAGCAGCTCAGAGAATTACAGTAACTAGCCCCAGTTTTCTTAGGAAGCAGATGAGTTCATTAGAACCCATGTCTCACTATGCTCTTGGCATCACAGCATGTGGGTGGAGCCTAAGAACAATCAAAGGGCTGCAGGTGAACTGAGGCCAGAGTTCATGCCCCATTCTTGCGGGGCAAGGATTTGCTAGCTTATCAGTGTTACAGAGCTGCTCTTAAATCTCATTTCAGCAGCATGCAGAGGCCACTTTTAACATGCACAATAATCAACATTTTCATTAATATTTCATAGTTTGTGAAATACCTATCTCATGTGTTCTAATTTGAATGTGACCATTGTAAAAGCAGAGCAGTAAAGTGGTCATATTCTTCAGGCTGGATGGGTGCAGCCTTCATGTTATTCTTGTGTTGGAACCCATGTCCCCGTCCCGTCAAGGCCACTTTCCTAAGGGACAGTCTGCATTCTTTTGCTTCACTTCATCTCTTTGACACTACATTGATCTTCTAGGTATAATTTTCTCAGAATCCTTTTAAAATATTTGCTATATTATGATTATTCAAGAAGCGTATGCCTTTTGAAAGTAATTTAGAAAACACAGTATAGTATACAAAAGAAAAGCATTATCAAGTGTCATACCAAAGCTTGGTAATCTTAGTATCTCTTTATCTACACTTTGTATACATATGTGGATATATGTATGTATACATATATAATGGTTTCATAATATTTTATCCAATGTACATGTATGTATGTACCATTATTTATGTAAGCATCTCTCCTTGACTCTTTATTAATAGATATTTGTTGTTTGGTTTGTTTTCAACATGTATAAAACCATTTAATGAAAATCCTTTACTGTTCATCTTTGTATATTTGCCTAAATTTCTGTTTGTGGAATTGATGTTCATGGAAATATTCTTTTTAAGGACTTTTAATATGTACTGAGAAATTACTCTTTGGAAAAGGTAAGTCGATTTATTCTCACCAGCAGAATATAAAAATATACCTTCCTCATATCTCTTTTTTCTTTAGTAAGCTCATAGAAAAAAATAACTTTTTTTTGGTGCTTGAGAAGGGGAACTTTTTTTATTAGTTTTTTAATAAGATGACCATAAAACTGGTTGCTCAATCTGGAGTGTTTTAATAACAAACTGGGGCATTAAATGGAAGGTAAGAAAATGACTAACAGTCACACTACTTCTGCACATTTGCATTTCTTAGTTTGATACTACCTTCTCTGTAGCCTTTTCTATTGCGTTGTCTCTTCTTTTTTTTAATGATTACACAAAAATCATGTTATAAGAATAATATTAATCTTTGCCATACATATTAAATATATTTCCCTACTAGGTTGCTTGTTTAATTTTAATTAAGTAATAGAAATATAGTTTTGGCTTTTTGTGTGTGTGTGTGTGGCACCGGGGATCGAACTCACAACCTCGCGCTTGCCAGACAGGTGCTAAAGCCGCTAAGCCAAACTCCCGGCCCTTAGAAATATAGTTTTGAAAGTTTGTTTTAAGTGTCTTATTAAACTTGAATTCACAAACTTTAATTAACTTTTTTGATTTTTTTAAGTACTGAATATCGAGCTCAGGACCTTGTGCTTGCCAGACAGGTGCTTGTGCCGCTGAGCTACATCCCCAGCCCTAATTAACATTTTTGAGATGACTAGTTCTCACACAATTTTAAGAAATAACACAGACAGGCCCACTTTACCTGTTAGCTAGTTTCATCCACGGCTGGCTAATAAATAAAGTGTAGTGTCTTCCACAGCTACAATATAACAGTGCAACCAGGACATTGGCCAGATCCTCATGTTACCCTTTCTAATCCACATCCACCACGCTCTTGTCCTGCACCATCCTAGCAACTACTACTCTATCCTCCATTTCTATAATTTTGTTATTTCAAGAGTATTACATAAACAGAGTCATAGAGTGTATAACCTTTTGATTCGATTTCTTTTCATTTAGTTTAGTTTAGTTTTGTTTTGTCTTGTTTTCACTCAGCATAATGCTCTGGAGATTGATCCAGGTTGTTTGTTGCATTTATTAATAGTTTGTTCCCCTTTGTTACTGAGTAGTATTCCTTGGCTTGAGTATGTCATACCTTTTTTAACTCATAGTTGTCACTATGTTTCATCTTAGACATTCAGAAAGTATGTAGTGCTCTTTTATTGTGGCTTAAATTTTCCCTCATGGATAGTCATTTTGCATATTGTTTCATGTGCTTATTGCCATTTGTATATTTTCCTTGGGGAAATATCACTGTATTTTGTCCATTTTCTAATTTGGTTGTTTAGTTTTTTGCACTATTTGGTTTTTGAGAAGGTTGCCAAATGCAATATAAGATAGTTAAATTTCAATTTCAGATAGCAGTAGAATTTCTTTATCATGAGAACATCCTAAATATGATATAGAATATATTTTTAATAAACACTTGTTCATCATTTACTTGAAATTCAAAGTTAACTGTGTGTCCTGTATTTTTACTTGCAAAGTCTTGGAATCCTGGACAGGTGGAGTACTTCCCCTTCACTCTTCCGCAGTAAGAGAAGCAGAGCCAAGAGCTCAAATGGTAACCCTGACCAAATCCAAAGCACTGTGAAGAGCCACCCAAGCCTGGCTGTGCTAAAGGCTAGGTCCCGTGGAGGGTCATGTGTGTGGAAGCTTCCCAGACCGACCTGGATAACTTTATTTGCTGTCCCACCATTACCTGATACACAAACAATCCCATAGTTCTCTCAGCCCATGTAGTCATAATTGCCATTCATTGCATTTACACTTGCCTGGGCTTTTCATACATACTACGCTCTCATTTTCTCTACCACATCCAGATTCCATGCCAAAGGTGTGACAAAGAATCGCACTAGGTGTTACCTGGTGTTCTATTTCCTTATCTTCACAACACCCTCTGAGTCAATTGCTGTTACTGTTTTCCAGATGAGGAAACTAAGCTTCAGAGCATCCCAAAGGCTGAGAGCTCATGAAAAAGGTGTTGTTTAAGGTTCCAGGATTAATCACAGCCAAGATTTAAATTCTTTTGTAAAGATGAACAACTTTATGAATGTTTTGAAGGTTTCATTGCTTTTCCATCTCCACTCAAGACACTTACCTATCACTCCTGTCACCACTGGCTATGTTCCATCTTCTCACCTAGCTAGAATGTTTAAGAAAGCAGAATCCACATGAAAGGAAAGAGGGGCATGTCCTCTACCAGGATGGTGCCACAGAACCTATGGGATTTGCTACAAGAACCATGAAGATTCCTAACCATACAAACAAAGTTGTAACAGGTGAGAAAATCCTGCACAACCTGAAAAAGAAAATGGATTAGTTTGCCAGTCCTAAAATCTGAAAAACCTTCATAATATACTTTATGTAAGCAGACACAATTTGAGTGCAGACTATTAACTTGGAAATGAACTTGGATGATGAAAAGTATCTGTTTTTCACTAGAGCCCACCTTGCTCTTGCACTGGACTGTAAGTTCAGTAGGGCCAGGGATCTCGTCACTGGTGACTCATTGTTTCCCTGCAGTTTGTGAGCAATTTGGCCAGAGCCATGCTTTACACTGATGACAGTAAGAGAAACCTTCTCTTTGTAGTGTAACTGCTACCATCATCTTTCTCAATGGCCTAAATGGCCCTATTAGCTTTCAGTTTTCCCCTTTGAGAAATCTGAAGCTTACTTTACACCCTCCTAATTTCCAAATGAATCCAGAAATGTATAAAGAAAATAAAACATACTTTAGGCAGCTATGAGCCCAAGGCCTAAAATTATCGGCCAGTTTGGGTCAAGCTTCAGAATTTCATTTCAATTGTGCATTACCAAAATAGCACCAATATGACAGCCCTAGAAGAGAGGAGATACTCAGTTTCAATCTGGTGATCAAGAAAGAGGAGCATGTTAGTTCGAAATACTATTCATGAAGAAACAAAACAAACAAGCAAAAAATCTTCCTCCAAAATAAAAATAAGTACTGTTTAGACAAATATCATTGCCAGATGACATTTCCATTGTCGTCTGCTCTGCCTAATGCTTTCATTTCCCATTCCCGAGGAAGAAATCTGCCCTGCCATCCCACAGGTTCAGAGGAAAGCTCCCCTCCGCAGGCTGAGATGCCATTTTCAGCTTTGGAAAAGAAACAAATCATGCTATTGTCAAGGCTTTTACTGAGAACATCGTGCTCTCAGTCCTACTGGCTTGGCTATAGTCAAAAGAATCAAACAAAGCTGTTGGCTATGAATTTCATCATTCTGGCTTGCCTAGCCCAGTCCTCCTCCCCCCACCACTACCTCAATTCCACTTGCAATCTGAGTGCCCTAGAATTTGTTCCAAGAACAAGTTAAAATTCCTGCTCATTTCACCTTATCAGCAATGCAAGTCTCTTTTTCTTTCCTTTTCCAATTTTTTTTTAGAAGAAAGAAATTCTGATTGTTAAAAGACAGTTCCAGAGTCTAAAGCTCCTGAAGAGAAGAGAAAGATGGGATGATTGATTTGTAGGACTATAGGGTATACATGAGGCACAGTCTACTGAGTAAATATCTAATCGCCTCTCAGCAAACAGGGGCCTGGGCCCCATGCTGGACTCTGACATCTGTCACCATTCTGGAGTGAACTCAAGGGAATTGTTCTGCTCAATAAAGGTGCTAGGGTCTTTCTGTTAATCTCTTGCCGTAGGGCTTGTACCTAGTCCCATATTCATTATTCTGTCAACTTCCCCACCACTAAGGCAGAATGGGAATGCAGTAATTGTCCCATGGAATTGGGGGGGAAAAAAAACAAAGAAAAATGTGTGTAAACAACGTTATTTAACAAGTCATTGGATGGGAAAGAATTTTACTGACACCTTTACTACATTTGTTTGAAGCAAGCATGTATGTGTGTGTTTGCATAGATACAGTATGATTTTCTTTTTATTTTGTTATTAGATTTTTCTTTGAAAAATACCATTTGCTACAAGTCTTTCAACAAAAAATACAAAAGAAAGTACTAAGGTCAATATAAGGTAAAAAGAAATTGCTCAAAACAACACCTTTAAAGGCAGAAACAATGAAATTTGAATTCTCACTCACTCTTAGAGTCTATGATTTGAAGCAAGAAACTTTATATTCCTGCACCCTCATTTCTAACCCACCTTTGGGGAATGAGTTAGGAATCATAATAAAGCTTGCTTGATGGAATAACTGAGCATAAAATAAATGGAATATATAAAGTACACAGCAAAGCATCTGCTATGTGGTAGGTGTTTAAGAATGGTAACAACCAACATTTCTTTAGTGTTCATATGGTTGGCACTGGCATTAGTACTTTATCCAAAAAACTCCTCACTATAGCCCTAAGGGGTAAGCACTAAACTTTCCCCATTATGCAGAAAAGTGGGGCTTAGGAGGCCTCTGCCTGGGGACCACCACTGTCCAGGTGGAAGCAGGACTGGAATCTGGCCCCTGTTATCTACCTACTGTGTGCCATATGAAAGCCACGAGCTGAACCCATGAGCCAGATTTGACCTTGGGTATGTTTGTTTTGACTCACTGTATTTGCTTTTCTAAAAATTTAACTTAGTGTTCAATGCTTAAAAACTGGAAAATATTTCACAGTTGCAGATCTTTGACTACTGCCTAAAGTCTGAAGCCCTGATCATTGTGCTCCTGCATTCTCATCTGCCTGTGATGGGCTGATACGTACGGCATAGCGTCTGTCAACTTTGGACAATCAGGAGTCTATGATGGTTCCCATCGCTCTCCATCCACTGACATTCCCATCTCCACTGGGCCCTTAGAAGTGTCTGAGGTCTGACCTCTCTCTCATTGCCTTTCCATCCATCTCCCTCACTTACGTCATCATGTTCTTAGGCAACAACCCAATATTCATATATGATTCCTTTGTGGGGCAAATTGCCTCTATTCGTTCTTACTCCTGTTGAATTCTAGCCATTCCTGCCTGATGCAGTACCGTGTTAGTGCAACACTGACAATGTTCCTGGGTTCCCTGGTGCTTCTGCCCATACAGAGACGTCTGGAAAGATCCAAATCACCTCTGACTGTGAGCACATATTATCAGCTGGGTTTGCCTTTTTCCTCCATCTACATTTCTACAAAACTATTTTAGCGCAGCCAGGGCCTCCTTGCCCCTGCCTTGTTGCTTACTGCTTTATTGCAGTTACCTCCCACTTTGTCCTTCTAATCTACCCCTTACCGATTTAACCCTTTTCACACAACAACCTCATCTCTATCTTGAACAAATCTTTCTTTGTGGGCAAGGTCACTTTCTTGGGTAAGGCCTGTGCAGTTACAGAAGATCCCTGCTTAAAAAGCCCCCCACAACAACACAAATGCCAGTCAATTGAGGAACGGATAAAAAAGATGTGGCATTTTTATACAATGGAGTACTACTCAGCTATAAAGAAGGCTTTTATAAGTAAATGGATGTGACTTAAGGCTGTACTCGTAAGTTAAATAAATCAAACTCGCATGTGTAAATACTGTGTTGTCTCCCTAGTGCAAGAAGCTGAAAGAGCAAATATGATCCAAAATCTATAATAAATATTGGTAAGGGTAAGAAACTGCTCAAAGAGGAAGAGTAACTGGGATAAGGGAAAGGAGGAAAGAAGGAAGGGAAAAGAAAAAAGACATAAATTTGTATATATATTATACACATAAGATAGCTAAAATGACTATACTACTAATTGTATTAGTTCTTGGAAAAGAACAGTTAATACTCATGTGATTAGATCAGTTTTACATGTCTATATCTGGTAATCTAAACAACTCTTTTAAAGTTAACAATATGCAATATTACAAACATTGTTAAATTCATATCATCTTGTTTTGAAAACATATACTGTTATTGCTTTAGGTTTGTTGTTGTTGTTTGTCTCTTTTGCTTTTTTTTCTTTTTGGTGCCTTTTTTTCTTTTAAATAAATAAAAATAAATAAATAAATAAGCCCCTTGCTTGCTTAATGCTCTGCTATTGTCTATTGAAATTTCTAATGTTATTTGATCCAAAGACCACCATATTTTTTTGTAGTGGAGTCAACAAGCATGTAGCTAGTCTTATTCATATTTAAGAAGTTTTAATGACTCCTAACCTTAGTAGAATTGCCCAGTCTGTTTTGACAATGACACACAAAGAACATAATAATGCATGTACGCTAGAGCAGATTGCTCTGTTGTCCCAGACCCAGCCAGCTGTATGGGAGAAAGCAGCTGTCATGGCAAACTGTGACTCTAGCATCACACAAAGTTGCTGAGGACACCTCTGAGGTGAGTTCTGACATGCAGGAGAAAGTCCCATAGGTTCACCTCAGTGCAAGTCAGCTCTCTTTCAGAATTTCTCTGGTGGTCAGGCTGATAGATCTCTATGAGTTCACACATCATTCCAGTTCTCATTTTCAGGACTTCATCAATGTGATTCTGGTGCTGGGAATCATCACCCCTTCTCAATATTCCCCAAACCCTGCCCATTTTATCACATCAATCTCCTCTACAAAGTGTGCCCTGTGTGTATCAGCTAATACTATCTCTTACTTATATCAAATGATTGCTGATTGCTCAATCTGTGCAAAGTACTGAGGCAATGTGGAGCATATAATTGTAAGTTATACACACGTGCTCCTGCCCACATGAAGCCTGCTGAAGTTTAGAATGCAAACAAGAGGCCTTTCAATCTACTGCTATCAGAGGCATTATAGAAGTAAAACAAGAAAGTATTTGTTTCTTAGGGTAGCTATAACGAATTACTACAAGGTTGGTGGTTTATAATAACATATATTTACTCACAGTTCTGGAGGTACAAAGTCCCAAGCCAGTTGTCACTGAGTGAAAATCAAGGTGTCAGCAGAGCCACACTCTCTCTGGCTTTAAGGAAGAATCCTTCCTTTCTTCGTCCAGCTTCTGGTGGTTCTCTGTGCTTGTGACAGAGTACTCCCATCTTCGTGTCCATCTCCTGTTCTCTGTCATGTGTCTTCTTATGTCTCTTATGAAGATACCATACTTGGGGCCTACTGGACAACCCAGGATAATCTCAAGGTTCTTAATTGCATTTTCTAAGGTAAAACTCACAGGTTCTGGGAATTAGGGTAGTGTTATATTTTTGGAGGTGGTCACTATGACACCTACATAGATGCCCCTAAACCTGCACTGAGGAATTTGGAGGATTCTCCTGGGATAAGACAACATTTAAATTAAGGAAAAGAGGATGAGGACTGAATGTGTTTCTGAAAATAACATGAATAAAAATCTTAATACAAAATTAGGCAAACTGGATTCTTGGAACCAAATGAAGCTAAAAGTGTCTGGACAAGAAGTACAAAAGGGTAAAGGGGGCAGCTAGAGAAGCAGTAAGTGCCAAATCAAGAAGAGCCTTGTAATCACAGACAGTTACTTGGACCACTGTAGAGGGGAGGCATGGAAGGGTATTAAGCAATGGAAAGAATTTATCAGATGTAGGAAGATTCCGTGGTTGGGGTACAGGGAATGGTTTGGGGCAGGCCAAGGCTGGAACTAGAGACTGGTTAGGAAATAACTGCATAACCCAGGCTGTGCATTATAAGTTAGGCGAATAGTATGAAAAGGAAAGCGAGAGACAATATATTCAAAGGTTGAGGCAAAATCAGCAGGATGCAGGAACTGATGAGCCTTTGGTGGGGAAGTCAGGATGAGGCCCAGGCTTCTGGCTTCTGGTTTGGACAGCACTGCTATTGATGAGGTGGGAACTGAGGAATGCAGTTTCATCGGGCCCTATAGGGTTGAGCAGACAATGTCCCTGGGGCAGCCAGGTGGAGACTCAATGGGCATTTGAACTCAGGGGTATGAAGCACAGAAGAGAGGGCTGAGCTGGAGATATGGATGCAGGAATGGGAAGCATATGGATCATCTGCTAAGCCATGAAGTAAATGAGCATGCTCAGGGGATCATGTGGAGTAAAAAGGGAATAAGGGCTGAGGACAGAGTGCTCTAGAGCAGTGACCCTGGAGTGATAGGCAGCAGACAAGGGATGCAGCAAATGGCAGAAGGCCTAGAGGGGAGTGACTGCCAATGCACTCACCCCTTGCATCTATGGTAACTTGTTCCCAAGATCCCTGAGCACAGCAAATCCATGGACGCTCACATTCCTTTCATAGAATAGCGTGGTATTTGCATATAACCTACACATATTCTTCCCTATACTGTAAATCACCTCTAATGTATCTATAATACCTAATACTATGTAAAGTCTATTTTAATAGTTCTTAGACTGTATTTCTAGGGAATAGCACCAAGTGAAAATGTTCAGAACACATACAATTTTTTCTGGATGTTTTTATTGATGTTTTATTTGTATATGTTTGCAGTACATAGGCCTTTTATTTGTTGTGGAGAGTTGGTACATAATACACCTTAAGTCTTTTTTTTTTTTTTTTTTGTCTACTACCCCTCTCCTCCTTTCCTGATCCTTCCAATTCTTGGTACTCTTCCCTTTTACATCATTTCCCCCTTCAATTCTCTTTTTTTCCATCCCTTTACCCTCCCCGCTCCATCTCGTGTTCCCCCATCCATTTGAAAAAGATCTCCCTACTTCTGACTTACCTATCTTCTATTTTGCTTTTTTCTGTCATGAAGAAAGATGCATTTCATGCATTCATGGGTAAATGCAATACAACTTGAGACCATAATATTAAGTAAAATAAGTCAGACACACAAACTTGAATATTATATGCTTTCTGAGGGTTTTCAATCTGTAGTTGGTAGAATCCCATAGATACAGAAGGCTCAATGTATTTAGTTACTTGTGAGTTTTGTAACACAATTGCAAACGCATTACCTACTGTACAATTCTGTTACTCATTTTCAATTTTGTTGAACAATTCATAGACAATATTATTCTATGGTACGCTGCCTTGGTCTCTATTTTGTGTGCTTGAGAACCAAAGCAAAGACTCTAAGCAAGGACCCCATCTGAGAATAAGCACTAAACAATTGACTGGATGTTAACTATCCAGAGTATGAGTGAGAAAATAAGAGGAGGAGACATTCTCGTCTCCTCTGATTCCTTACTGAAGCCATCATCCATTTTCACTATCAGTGTTATTTTTCTGAAGTTACGATTAAGTTTCCATAAATTAAGTAGCATCTTCTTTCATATTTGCTCAAGGTATTTCCTTCTTCCCTCTATGAACTTCTTTTCCAGTTAGCTAAGTGCTATGTATTAGCACTGTCCCATACAGCATCCTGCAGTGATGAAAACGTTCTGTAACTGTGCTATCAAAATGCTAGTCACTTGCTTCAGGAGGCTACTGGGTACCTGAACATGGCTAGCACAGCTGAACTTTTCATTTTAATTAATTGAAATTTAAGTAGTCTCTTGGGAGGCTGAGGTAGGAGGAGCGTTGTGAGTTTGAGGTTGACTTGGGCTACAACATGAGTGTAAGGCCGGCCTGAGCTACGTAGTGTGACCCTGCCTCAAAAAAACTAGGTCCGGGAGTTTGGCTCAGTGGCTTAAGCACCTGCCCTGGCAGGTGCGAGGTTGTGAGTTCAATCCCCAGTGCCGCAAAAAAATAAAAAAATAAAAATTTAAATAGTCTCATGTAGCTAATGGCTGTTTTATTGGGGCAACATAGCTATATAAACTTCCAGAAACTCAAAATTCACTTCCTCAAGGAACAGTCTAGAACATTGCACTTTAATTAAGCTAAGGAGGATCATCATTTGGAGCAATTTTGTGTGGCTGTAAGTGTTTAATACCCTCCCCCAAAGAATGAACTCTGGGAAGAGCACTATGTCTATGTCAATCACTACTGTGTTTCCCACACTTGGGATAGTGTGTGCTTCTGACTACGTGTTCAATAAATACTGAACTGAGAGAATGAATGAATGACAAAATGATTCCCTAAGACATTTTGTGGGACTTCATGCCAAAGAAATGTTCATTAAATAACCACAGATGACAATTTTATAATAGATGATTATGGGACACTAATACCTCTAATCAACAGAAATTTGGAACGACAGGAGAGGTACAAATTTTACATGCTCAATTTGGGCTAGTAAAATTTGAGGTACAGTATCTTGTACTTTATACCTTTGATCTATTGCCAGCCAAAACCCCAAAGGCTTTTGCAACTCACAATAGAGTGCCACATCCCTTCTCTTTTGCATTATACAGTTAATGCAAAACCACTCGCACTTCTCATTAACAATTCTCACTCTTCCTTGAAGGCTAATCATATGGCTCAGCCTCTCAAAGTTGCTTTAAATCCTGACTTTTTCAAAGTGCACCAGTCCCTACTCTCAGCCTTGTAATTCTTTCAATCCTCAACATATTTCCATAGCTCTTAATGCAGTTAATTTTTAAACATTGACTATGCCAAGAACTGTGAAAATTTCCCTCCAGACTATAAATTGCATGAATCAGCACTCTTTGGATATGTCATCTTAATAATTATTCTGGAATAAAACATGACCTGGGCAGATGCTCTGACTTTATTGGAACATCTGGGGGTTCCAGTGTAAGCTCCCTCTTTTCAGCTCCAATTCCTTCTCAGCACTATTGCTCCCACTTACTACTGAGAGATACATACAATCTAAGGGTTCCCTGGGTCCAGCTGAATCCAACTCCTACACCAGGAGCAGGGATGGAGCCAGGGTGTGCCCAACTTGCCTTGCAAACCCATGAAGAGAGGTCTCAAAAATCTATGCTGTACAGTCACTTCCTGTCAGAGCCAAGATCTGAGACCCAGTTGTGAATCCAAATGGAGTTAGGCAAAGCTGACTGTTAGCATGGGAAACTGAATGAGCTGAGAAAGCCAAAGAGAAAGAGCAGTTGTGGGGGGAGGGATCTGTCTGTTCTCAAAGCCTGCTGCCACTGTGGTAGGTTCTGGAGTCTTGAGAGGGAGACACTCTGACCAGGTGACAGCTGCAGAAGTGGCCATCTGTGATGACTGTGATTCAGAATAGGTGAAAGAGGCATTTTTCTTTACTTTGAAGCCAGCTTGTCCCATAGACGAGTGCGTGCTGCATGAAGTCAAAGGGAAGGGCTTTAGCATATTTCGCAGAGTCACGGCAATGGACTGATGCCTCCCTGCACACTTTTCAGGCCTTGGACAGTTTCAGGGACAGCTTTTTAGCATGGAGAGGAGAGGACAAGTGACATCACCACGAACAGCCACCTTGGGGCTCCACCTCCTGAATTCTCCCCACTCCCAGGAGCAGCAAACAGACCTCTTATTGCCAAAAGGACATTGGCTGCAGCCCTCTACCTCACAGATCAGCCAATCACACCCAGGCACCCCCTTTCCTGCCTCTTACCTCACTGCTGCCTTTTTGACTTCTTTCAGAAGCTTCTGAAATGAGTGACTCGGTGTTGGATCATCCACCAGTAGCCTAATTTACTGTGAACAAGAGTGATAGACAGCACAGTATGGTCATTTTTCAAAGATCTTTGGGGCAGATCAAATGATTCCCAAAACTGAGCAGAGCTAGGCAGAAAAGATGAAAACTACAGCAAGCGACGTCATCAGTGGATTCCCATTTGGCTAGAGCCACAGCAAAGGAGCCCTGAAGCTTTTGAAGAAAGCACTGTACAGGTCTGAGAGTGCGGCGGCCTGTACCGTCCTGCCTTACAGTTCTTCGTAATTTGTCAGCCTACGAGCTGTCTATACCTGGGGCTCAGTGGCGGGTTTTATTCAACTCACTTCCAACTCAAAGGAGAATCTACCTTTAACAAATATCGTACTCTGGCCCCCGAGGCCTTTCTTCAGTCAGGCCCTGTGGCCTCTGCAGTGACAAGCTGGTTGATAGTCCCCAAAGCCTACATCATAGTAGGAAACCCCGCTATCCATCCTCGAAGCAGGCCAGGTGCTAACACAGGAACTGCTCCATTTAATTCTGTTTCAAATTCTTGCTCCTCCTCACTCACCCTTGCAGGGAACTATTTTCATGCCAGTCATGATTTCTGCCTTTATCTCTGACCAGATTTCTTTGCTCAGCCACACAAGGCCAGAGGGAACTGGTAAATGCATCACTTGGGGCAAGCTGTTCCCCTTGTTAAAATTGTATGTGTTCCTACTATCTTACAGTAAGGTCCACTCTCCTGAGCTCTGATCCAAGGCCCCGTGTGGCAGTGCCCTGGCACCCTTCTGTGCCCACCTTTGTGTAGGCTTCTGGCCTCCCACCTCCTCCCCATGACCGTGTGACTGACACTTCTGCTGTGAGCGCCTGCATCCTGCTTTTGTCCTAAAGCTTTTCTAGCTCTGCCCAGCCCAGTGCCTCTTCTTCTGAACCTGCAGTGAGACAGACTCAGCACTGTCTGGGCTGCTGTGTAATCGCTGACTTTGCTCCTTCTCACCAGGGGATCTTAACCCCAAGGGAGACAGAAGTGATTCTTGGCAAGAAAGACTAGAAAAATGTTGTTCTTTTTTATTATAAAGCACACATATGCATAAATTCATAAAGAAATAGTGTGTCTGTGTCTGTGGTATTAAAATTTCATGGGTGGAGGAGGGAGATGATAAAAAGCATACAAAAGGATTTCTCAGAGGCCAATATGAATAAAGTTTGAAAATACTGAAAGGATTTACTGATACCCCTTTCTTACCCACCAGACTGAGCCTTTGGCAAATCTCCAGAGCCAATGGAGGCTCCGACACATGGAATCATTTTGAAGAAATGCTAAATGTTAAAAGCTGAATAAATGTATGTAGGAATGAATTCTCTTGATCATCCTAAGAGGTGGTAGGTGGTACTGCCCCACTGAAAGAAGATAAGGAAGCAGGTGCTAAATGCCCAACTTTTCTCCCAACACCATCAAAGTCACAGAGTTATTCAGTGCTTCAGTGGAAATGTTTTAAACTTAGGACTTCTTGACTCCAAGTCCAGTGCTTTCTCAACTTATTTTAGTATAACTGAATTTACATAAAAATAGATTTACCTTCAAACTCGTAGAATATTTTGGATTGAATATCCTAAGACAATTTGAGTGTCTAAGAATAAATCTGCAAAGCAAGCCCATGATCTTGCAGACCAGCAAAGAGGCTTCAGCACTGTGATGGGTTTTGGTGAGAGTGGTGGCTTTCAAGTTTGTGCACAGACAGGGGAATCCGAGGCATAATAAGATGCAGCTGTAGCCACTCACTCAGCTGGTCCCCTGGACTTTTGCAGTTAATCCAATTAAATCGAATTTTCAAAAATCTACCTCTGAGCCACCTCTAGGGCTACATCTGAGCAGCACAGGCTACTTTGCCCTCAGAAGGTGGGGATAGTGGAATAAGAAAAGAACATACACAATCATAACCAAGCTTCAGTAAGATCTTAGTCATGCAGCTTATTAAATTTTAAGCCAAGAGATGCACTACATTCAAGAGCTAATGAAGGCAGGAATGTCATTAATAAAGATGCTGTCCTTGTTGAAAGCAAGGCAAAGTGACATCTATAAAACAGTTTTATGAGTCAATTTGTTGAAGCAGGAGAAATTGAGTAGCTCAAACCAGTGCTTTATTCTATCCAAGGTCAAAATGAAGTTTGAAATCTGATTTATGAATCTGCTTGTTGAATCAAACTTTCCTTATTTTCTACTCCTGAACTTATAAGCAAAAATGAAGCTGTGGGAAAATCCCTACTGAGAAGTAGTTATCCTGCTAGGACATAAATTTTTTTTTCTTTTAAGCATAAACGCTTTATATACACAGAAAACGTGCATTGACCAAACATGTAAAATTCACGAATTTTCACAAAAAGAACAAACCACCACCACCAAATGAACAATGTTCTTGGATCCCCAGAACCCTCTGATGGCCCTCGTAATCTCTACCTCTTCTCTCAGGTTACCATAGATTAGTTTTGCTTCTTTTTGAACTTTTTAAACAAATGAAATGATAAAATAGACACTCTGTGTCTGACTTCTTTTACTCCACAAATAATATGTCTTTGAGATTTATCTAAATTGTTGCATGTAACAATACTCTGTACATACTTGTTGCTGAAACAATTTCATTGTGTAGACATATCATCTTTATAATTTTCCCATTCTATGGTTACTAATTGGGCTTGTTTCTGCCTTGTTGCAATAGTCTTCCTATCTGTCTTTTGATAAAGCATGAAAATGTTAGTTCACATGGTATACATATGTTTATTTTAGCAGGTCCTGCTAGGTAAGATTTGAAAAGTGGTTTGCCAACTATATACTAACACTGTATCTTAATTGTATATAAGAGTTCCAAATATACTAATTCCTCACTGACACTTGGTATCAAATGTTCTTTTCATTTTAATGATTATAAAGGCTATATTTTTTAATCTTTGGATTGTAATTTGTACTTTCCTGGTGAGTAACGAGATTAGAAGCATCTTTCCTATGTTTATCAAAAGATTTCTTCAGATTTCTTCTTTTGTAAACTGCCTCTACAAGTGTTCTGTGTATTTTTATAATGGGCTGTTTATCTTTTCTTTATCAATTTGTAGATCTTTATTATAGTTGAGTACAGGTCTTTTTTCAGATACATGATTTGCAATGTCTTTACCTAGTCCATTTTTTTAATCTTAATAGTGTCTTTTGATAAAAAGATTCTTATCTTAAGATCATTTAATTTTTCAGCTTTATATTTCATATATTGTATGTGTGATTTATGAAATACTTGCCTTTCCTACTCTTATGAAGATTTTTGCATAATAGCATTGAATGGTCTGATCTATAAATATGAGCTATATTTTCATTTCTTTAGGCCTTATTTTTTCAGGTTTATAGATATATAATTTATAAATAAAAACTATACACACTCAAGATACATAATATGATGTTTTGATATATGTACATATTGTGGAATGATTACCATAATCATGCTAGCGAATATATCACTTCTCATAGTTACTGTGTTTGTGTGTGTATGTGTGTGTGATAAGAATGCTTAGAATCTTCTCAGATTCTACTTCTATCTACTATCTCAGTCATATCCTCTAGTTTTTAGCACATATCTTATAATCATTGGGTTACACCAAAGCAAATACTAAATGCCTATCTTTCAAATTTCAAGATATATTAAAAGAAAGCCTGTATGTGTCAATATGCTTTGACATAACTGCAGAAAAATGAAAGACTGAACATTAATGCACTAGTCTTTGCATGATGGTAGAGACTGCAAAAAGAGACAAGCAACCAAAGGGAACTGCAGTTGTTGACTAGGACTGTTTACAGAGGATGCAAGATTTGAGATAGGCTTGAGGAATAACGGCATTTGGAGAGTAGAGGGAAGTCTTCTAAGTGGAAAAAACAGGAATTAGCCAAACTTCTGATGTTGGAAAGAATGCAGAATGTTAAGGGATTAAAAGAAGACTGGCTGACATGAGTGCCTACAATCTGATTCACAAGTAGGGGAAAAGAAGACGAAATTTTATTCTCAGAGGCATATACATAAAAGAAAGAGTAACTTCAAGTCCACATTGGTGATGAAGTTTGATACCCTGGTCCTCGGGAGGTAACTCAGCAGATATATACCTATCCTTGCTTAGTGCTAATTGGCAACCATATGGCTGCCTTTAGTAAGTGCCTGATAAGAACTCACATACTCACACTTGAACCAGGGCGTCTATCCAGGAGGATTCTAATCTGGAAATGAACTACATCATATAGAATGTGCAAACTGGGAAGCCTATAATTGTAAGCCAGAACTCAAGGATCACTTTAAAGACCTGGATCCACCACTTACCACCAAGTGTTTCCAAAATCACTGAAGCTGTAAAATTCAAAAGTAATGACGATCCAATATATTAATACAGCAGTAAAAACTCCTCTAAGAAACAATACTAGAAATGAGTTTTAAAAATCTCAGGTCACTGACTAGGGTTTTGATGCCCTATTTCCATCCTAACTGGGGCGCAGTTTTACCAATACCAAAGGAAAAATCAGCCGTTCTGGAGCAGCTCCAAAACACATGAAGAGAGGTTCTCAGGCCTCCTGAGAGCTACTGAAATGAATAAGGCATGGAAATAGCCAGAACAGAGTTCAGATGATAAGATTCCTAATGGGACATGAGTACGCATTTTGCCAAGATTTATTCTAATTTTAGAACTCAATTGGAAACTTCTGAACGTCATGTTCTATTTGGCTCTGCAAAACATAGCTCTGCATTGCTTTGTGTTTATTTTATTCCTCAAGACCAGAACATAATTTACTTGTAGCTACATTTTTTCTTTTTTGTTTAACACAAACCTCCATTTAGAAAAACAAGTTGTTTTTCTCCCCTATAGGTTCATAGGTGAAAAAAAAAATAGTACACAATGGACAAAACTTGCACTAGAAAAACAAGCATACCCAATACAGAGAATTTAATCAAACTGGAACGCCAAGAGACTATTTTGTAAAGCCTAAATTATCATGAATCCTAAACTTGGCCTAGAACAGTAAAGATGGGATGGAGAAAATCCTCGGAACTCCCCTAATTCAGAAAAGACAGCAACTTCTAAAGCACTTCTTCCTTGTAAAAATTTCTTACCATATTTGAACATGTATTTTGAGAAGGAATATTATAACTTCCCTAGGAACTATGTCCTCTAACACTTATACTGAGGCTTTCTTTATCATTATCATTTCCATCTTTATTTCATTTTTGCTTTTATTCTCAAATGAGAATAAAATGATTCATATTAGTAGAAGACCAAATTCACATATAGTTCAAGTCTTTTGGGGTCTATAATAAAAATTTTTTGAGAAGAATTGGAAAAAGGTTTATATTATCCAGAACACTTTCAAAATCCCACCTGGATTTTTTTTAAAAAGTGATTTTTGGCTCATGTAACTAAAGAGACTTCTCTACCACCTCCGGGTGAAGAGGTAAAGGACTTGGACTGGCCCAATGACTGTGATTGATTTGGGTCACCTCCCATGTGGCATGTGGCCAGGTAAGGTGTATTCATTTACAGAAGAAAGAGGGATTGTAGACAGTTGATTAAGGGATATTATAACTTGAAAAATCTCAAAGAAGAAAAAAAAAGTCATAGTGCTTCAAAGCTAGTGGATTAGGATTTACAGTAATCCTAAAAAAAATAAAAATTAAAAAGACAAAGTACCAATGAAAATAGGGTGTCTTCAGCAGCAGTGGTACATCAGTACCAATTACTGGGAGACCTGTTTTAGATGCCATAAGTACTTCCTCTGTGGACACCTTAAAGGTATCAAGAAGGTAGTGCAACAAAGTGACTAAGAGTATGAACTTGATTTCCAACTGATAAAGCTTACCCACTAGCAGTGTTTTGTGTTAACTTAGTATTTCCAAAAGTTATTAAGCCTCTTTAATCATTAGTCTTTTTATTTACAAAATTAGTATAACAGTTTTTTTCTTGGGTTATTGTGAGGATTAAGTGAAAAAAATGCTTGCTATGGTGTTGATCACTTAAAATCATTAAATGTTTATTATCAATTTTCTAGCATTATTATAGTTATCATATTAATTAGCATGCCCATTAATATCAAAGCCAGAAAGTTCTAGAAAGGAGAATAGTCATCACTATCCACTGTTCCTTTGCATCATCTCTCTAAAATGAGAAATCTCCTATTATACATCCTCTCCATTGATTCATAATCCTATCATTTGTCTTAGGTCTGTTTCAAATCTCCCTGTTCCACTTTCCATAATTTCTCTTTTTATCCACTGAAGCATGAAACACCACTGTGCCTGGGTACCAAAAGCAAGCTAATGGTGCCCTTGATAGTTCTTTTAGCCATTCCAAAAGAGATTTCACAGGCAATTGAGGTCCAGAAAATTTCAGTCTTAGCTGTGAGCAACAAAACATAACCCCTCAGAGAGATATCAAAACAGTTCACCAACTTCTGGAACCAAATTGTGAAGTAATGTACAACCCCAGTGGACTGCATCAGAAAGGAGGAAACTGTGAGGACTGTAATAATAATTGGAGTCTTCAAGAAAAATTACTAACATATAACGTCTACCTTCTTGTGAACTCTATTATATCTTACTTTTCATTAAATTTTTCATTGAAGACTCCAGAAAGGGGAATGTCTCCACAGAGACTGGTTCACTTACTTCCACCATTGCTGTCAGGGGCCCCAGTAGCCTCCAGATTTAGGACACAGACTTTCACCAAGTAAGGACAGGACTGGAAAAGAGCTTAGCCTTTGAGTTTGTCCTCTGTATTCTGGTAAATGTCTATTGGCAGCAATTACACAGGATTCGAAGTTTTATTTTTTTAATTTCATAATAGTATTTTTTCTTTCTAATTATGAAAGGCAAATACAATACCACCCTATATTTATATAGAAATGGCCCACAGAAAGTGCTATAAATAATGCCCTCTCTCTCTGTCTCTCCCTCCTTCCCCAGAATTCCTGGGGGAAGCAACATATTTTCCTCTCACCACTCTTATAGAGTATATAGTCTGTCAGAAGCATTTGGAGGTCAGAATCTAGATTTTCTTTGGATTGAAAATGTAGCATAGGGTTTCCTTTCTATTAGAAAAACATTCCTATGCAAAAGTAGAACTTAATACATAGTGCCCAAGGTAATTGCCATGAGAAGGAACTCACTGAAGACTACTTGCTTTTCAACACAACAAAGCTATCATTTTTCCAGTTTCTTACACATTCTTTACAACCATAGCAGTGGCAATGGTTGGTATCCTGTCAATATCAGAAATACATGCTCACACCAAAAGTGAGCATTGTTCTGTGAAGCTCATGTGTGTTCTCAGTCACAACGCATTTCTTCTTCTTAAACACAGTGTTTAGTATTTGGAAATCACACTTCTGATTCAACATTTTCTTATTTTCAGATGAGAAAAAACTAAGATTCAGAGAAGTTGAATACTTTAATCTAGAGTTAGACAGCTAGTAGTAGAACTGAAGAGACAAGAAGCTTGTGGGCTTTACATTTTATTCTTTCTGTTTTTGTACCTCTTAAAATAGCATAGTTGCTGTGACAGATCCCTAAATATCAGTGGCTTAACACCATAAACATTTACTTCCTATTCACGAGGCAGTACAATGTGAGTTTTCTTAGCCAGCAAGTGATGGCTATCCTTCTCCATGACCCAGGGATCTGAGTTTTCCATTTTGTGACTTAATCATCCCACATCATCTTCAACATACCCTTGAAAGTTCATTTCTCTCCAGCCTCATCTCCTGCCTGTCTCTGTCTCTTTCACTTCAGTGCAGACACAGTGCCATATCTGCTGACCTTCTACTGCATCAGGGGCTCCACAACTGTATCCCTTTTCTCACTGGAACACTCTTCCCTGGATATTCCCAGCTGTCTCTTTCCCACCATTCCAGTCCCAGGTGTCCTCTATTCAAAAGGAAGCACATTCCTGAAATTGTTGTCCCTGCAATGCAACTCATTCTGTCCCTGTTTCTTAATGGCTCTTTTGATCCTTCAGAGCCAGAAAATAACATTTATTTGCTTATACATCTTTGTCCCCCACAAGACTGGAAGCTTTTGAGAGCAGAAACTTTGCCAGTCTTGTCTTCCCTGTCTCCAGCTCCAGTGCAGTGTGGCACAGTGTAGCTACCGACACACTTTCAGTACACAGTCTTCAAACCAGTGAATGAAAAGAAAGTATCAGAGCCTCAGAGGATGAGGAAATGGAGCACATCAAGTCTTCTTCAGTTCAGCATTGATCAAAGGACACAAATGCATCTCTGGTTCATGCTCTCTTCCCTACCCTCCATCAACCTGTTTTCACATCCAGAAAAATTGCTGATCACAGAGATTAAGAAACAAACAGACATGTCCTCAGACTCTGGAATGCATTCCTTCCAAGACAGCAGATGGCTGTCATCACTGGGTTGCCTCCACAGCCTTTGTGTTTTGTGTACCCACGAGTGACCTCTGACACAGTTCCCTTCTAGGGGCTACACACAGAGCTGCCATTGCCAAGGAGAGGACTAAAAACCTGATTAGAAAATTCTGGTGCTGTTATTCTTCTCTCCCAACTCCCTATCCAACCTCTCACTCTTTTTCTTCAGCAGGCCAGGCTGCCTTCTCTATCAGCCAAGACTACCCTGTGCTTTTGAAAACCATCATGATCTGAAAGTCAGATGCTCAAGCAACCCTGAAATGTTGCCCTGACTGGCTGCCTGGCTGCTTCCTCAGGGACCCACATCAGGCAGTGCCACTTTCAGCCTACAGGCACCATAGGTGGTAACCTTGCCTTCCACATCCTCATTCATCAACCTTCATTTTCTTTTATAAATTAATTTATCCATTTCCTTAATTAACAGCAGTTGATGACCCCCACACTAGGTTTCAGACTGAATAAAATCAGTCTTCTGTACCTTTAATCTCCACCTTCATGGATTTTTAAAAAATTCCAGAAAGTTCCATTTAATATAAGAAACTTGAGAATGCAGATTTTAGTCTTTGCAGAAAGTTCTGAAACTATCCCCCAAGGATACCTAGGGACAACTCTACAAGCTGAAGCAGATTTTCCATGAAGTAAATGAAGGGTGATCTACAGAGACCAGGGTCACATACATTTGGAAAACTCCGCAAGAGCCAAATGTTTCATCTGTAATGAGTTAAGACTCTTCCAGTCTGACTTCCCCTCACAGCACTTAGGAACACCTTGTTGTGGAGTCTCTGCAGTATTTTTGGAACTCTTTGAGAAGAAGTAAAGTTGGAGGTATATTTAGTTCAGGTTTAATTGAATATATTTTGTTGGTGCAGTTACCTCTGTATATAGTTAAGTCATTGCTATTCATCGTGGGTTGGAAATGCTTCTAGAAATACTCCTCTACCCAAGTGCCAACTCATGCAACATTGTGATACGAAGGCACACAGATGGAAGTCTCTCACTACCTAAGTGTTCCCTGAAGAATGTAGCCCTGGAAATGCAGGGGAACAGGCAGGGGGTCACTGAGGCTCGAAATTATGGAGGCAGTAGCTGGTCCATGGAAATTCCTCTAGTCATTAACTCCTCAAAGCTATAAGCACAAATTTCAATCCTTATGGCCATAATGTCAGAAGAGAAATTCTCTGTCTCTTTAGGGTGCAAATATATAATACTTTAAATAGTAAATATGTGTGGTGTGCACCACAGGTTTATGCATTCCCCCTATAATTTAAATTTCTAAAAAAATTTTTGGCCTGTCATTTTAGATGAAAGACTACACTTATCTTTCTATTATTTTTCATCAAAATTGTCATGTGAACAAACCATCGGAAGGTAGGTAGTCAAAAATGTGTGAGATTAGCAATATTATAACAATATGATAGGTAGTTAACAATAAAAGCAATGTAGTATTTTTCTGTATTTTTGTAGTATAATGTGGTGTCACAATTTTGAAATTTATAATTTATTTTGACTTCTTACTTTATTCTGTAAAAAATTTTAATTTTTTAAAATGAGCCCCCAAGACACATTTATTAAGTTTCATGCCCCAGGAGACTGGGTAGGTTTCCAGATACAGGTGCAGATGATTTATGCTTTAGTTTGGACCTTAGATATATCCACCACAGGCTCATGTTTTTGCAAACTTGGTCCCCCATTATTGGGAAATGTTAGACTCTAATGGGTCACTGGGCATGTGAATTCGAAGGGAACTGAGGGACTCTGCTCCCTCCTCATTCTCATTCATTTCTTAGCCATGGTGTTCCTTAGCCATGTGCTCCCACCATGGAATGCAGCCTTGCTATAGGTCTAGATAAGAGAACTAATTAATTGTGGACCACAGCCTTCAAAATTGTGAGCCAAAATAAACGTCTTTTCTTAATAAGTTAATTATCTCAAATACTTCACTGGTTATTATGGAGTTCATAATAGACATTAAATGAGTCCCATGTGAAATAAGTGTAGGAAAAGGGTGAAGAAATGTTCAGGATGAATTTGATGTTTCTATCTACTAATCTCCAATAATCCTCATCGCTCTTAAAAATAATTTCCAACAAATTAGATTCTTAACATTTATCCTCTTGAGGAAATGAAGAGGCTAAATTATGGTAGTATATCAAATTTAGCAACTCCCCTCTTTCCCCTTTGTCATGATACTATGGAGGCAAGCCAGCAAGCATGACTGTCATTAGCGTGATTCTTTATAAAGTCAAGGAATCTAGCTGAGGGATCCTAAGAAAGACCTATCTAATCTTCTGGGTCATCTACTCTGAGGTTGATGACAGCAAGTTGGGACCTGGAAGACCCAGAGTTTAGTCACAGAGTGACATAGATGGATGTTCTCTCTAGAAGCCCAGTGCCTCTCAGACCATAGTGGTTAGTCAACCAGTTTCCACACATCCATTGAGACTTTGACTTTGACTTGGGTGAGAGAACTTACAGCACAACTTGAATCACAAATTGATGCCATGCTGCCCACCCCTGTCTTCAATCCTCCATGGGGCCTTCACGCACAGTCCATCAAGTGGAACCAGCTCACAAATCAACCATCCACTGTAGCTACCATTCCGTAAAACCAGACAAAGAACATCATGGTTTTCCTCCCAAAATAAACAAAAATGTAAAGGGATTAGAACTGTAAGTGAAGCAGTCAGCAAGTAATCATTTACTACAGAGCCAGTGACCTTTTCACTGAAGGTCGCAGGTATGATTAAACAGCCTCTTGCAGAGAGGGTGTTGAAACTGAAATTCTCTTGGCCTGACTCATGGCTTTTCAACCTTGGTTCTGGCTCCTCTCAAGCTGGTGCGGGGAGCTGGTTGCTTGTCATAACAAATTTTGGGAAATCCCTGCCTCGGGCCTGCCTTGGAACACTAGAACACAAGGCCAAACCAGTGTTTCCCTTTGTCCTTTAAAGTCTGTTTGTCTGCTAGACAAGGAGAAGCCTGCAAGCAGGTACTTGAACTGAATGGAAGGAGAGCTTTAGGGATCAGAGTCCTAAACCTATGACTAAGGCCCAGGGGAGGCACAGAGACCTAATTCCAGAAAGTGACTGCAGCTGAATTCCAAGGTGATCATTATTTTCTTATTGAAATCCCTGAAATAATGTTGACTTCCTGTTGGAATTTTTGTAGGTGTACCACCTCAGGATGATTAGGGACAGTGATTAAGGACAACGACATCACAGTAGGAACCATCCCTTCTAACTAAAATGAATTTGGGATAATAGCCAATTCTCAGTGTTTAGAGATTAAGAATCTACTTTTGCCTCTATGATCATTGTGGATCCAAATTCCATTTTTCTCAGTAAACTGAGAATAATCCTATCGGGTTACTAAAAGAAAATATTTTAATCAGTTAACACAATGCCCAACACCCGTATATGAATGATATTAGAAAAACATGGTAGATGTTTAAATTTTTTTTTAAATTATTATAGAAAAAGACACATTGCCATTAATCCTCCACAAAATACTCCTCCTCTGCTTTGAGTACATTTATCTAACCATTCTTGCCACTTTCTGAAACAATTCTAAAAGTCTTCTTTCATGAGTGTCTTCAGTTGCACCGTTGTGGCTGCCTCAATATCCTGAATCATTTCAGAACACTTCCTTTTCATGGTCATTTTGACTTTGTGGAAGAACTAGAAGTCATACAGTGCCAGATTTAGTGAGTAAACTGAATGAGGATACACCGCAATGTGTTTATAAGCCTGTCATGACATTGGATGGCACTTGGCAGCATTATTTAGTATATTTTTTATCATACTTTGTAAAGACACTTGGGAAAGAGGAGGTCCAGAGTAGCTTCAGAAAGTGGCAAAGACAACAGGAAAAGTGCATTCAAAGTGAGATGAGGTGTATTTTGAGGAGGGTTAGTGACAATGTGTCTTTTATTCTAATATTTTTTTAAAATGTAGACATTCGCCATATTTTGATCATTTCTCATAGCAAAAAATTTTAAATGGAGATATTATTGCAATCATCTTTACAATCTTATGTGCTACTCTTTAAGGTGACTTCCAAAATTCTCTTTAAAGTCAGCTCCAACAGTTTTCTCCATGTTAGTAAAGGACAGTTTTATGAACCATCCTACTGGGAAGAAGACAACTTTCCAGTAGAGGATTTTAAACAAAGCAGAACAAAAAAACCAAATCCCTGATGATACAAAAGCCATTTATTTTATGTCTATTTCCTCAGCACCACATGAAACCAATTCAAGTGCAGTTTCATTGCTTAATTATTTTATGCCACACCAGTAGACACTTTGAGGGAGTTAATTTCCCTCCAAGGAGCCAAACTGGCATCTTTATCCTGAATTCATGGAACCAATATCATATCATTTTTGAGGCATTCTCCTACTTTTCAAAGCTACTTAAATGCTGTGTTCAGAAAGAATACTGTGGCCATGATTCAGTTCACTCTCTGAAGTAGAAACCTGTAGAGATCAACAGGTTTTGTATAGATGAAGTGTCCTCAGGGTTGGCTTGTGAATGAGATACTGCAAGATCCTAATGCTTGGGATTGCATCTCAGAGCAAAAGGAAATACAACGGGCTCCTTACTTGTAATGTAACTGGCCTGGCATGAGTTGGTGGGATTCCTGCACATGGGAAAGGTGCTGTGTGCAGCAGCTAGGAGCACTCCACTCAGCAGGAAGTGCATGGAGCACAAGATGCTCTCCCACGTTCTGCTGTAGTCTAATCGACATCTCCCCTGAGATTTTGCAATTAGTTTTGTTTTGATTCTATACTCATGGAAAAATCTTCTAATTCTCACTTTACTCACCCCTGATACCACAAAACCCCAAAGAGGTATCCTAGATTATTGGAAACAAATACCTCAGTTACTGGAATGGTAGTGCATATCACTGTATAGAAATAAATTTATAGACTATAAATCAACTATAAGTATGGTTAGCATCATTCACTTCCCCAAGGTCTAGCAATCTCCAAGCAGACTTGAAAAACAGAGGTTCTTTTTCAGAAAGCAGAGAACCAAACTCTAAACTAAAATTTCCTTAAGCTATGCTGTGTCTGTTTCCCCGTTTAGAAAGATGGGAAAGATAACAGTGCTTACTTTAGATGGTTGTTATGAGGGCTAATGGTTAGATAAATGTAAATTAAATACATGCTGTACAGATATACAAAATGACTTAAGCTAGGAAAAGTACTTGGAATAATGCCTCTGTCTACAGTGACCCCCAGATGCTACCTTCTTATGACAAGTACCCTGCTAGAAGCAGTCAGCTGTCAACTGCTAGAAAAAACTAGCTATCATCTCTCTCTTTCTTAGACTTTCCTGCACAACATTTAAAATATTTACCTCTTCTGGCTACTCCACTCTGAAAGCCAAACAAAAGCTATAGTGAGGGCAGCATCACGAGCACATGACCTGTGTAACTGTAGAAGGTCTGCACTAGTGTAATGCTCAACTGTTGCCATCTTGAAATTATTAGTAATTTTTCAGCAATAGGCCCTTCATTTTTGTTTTGCACTGGGCCCCGCTATGATCTTCACAAGTGTTCCCCATGAGCCCTTGTGTTAAAGGTGGGATCCTCCACCAGTGCTGCTATTGGCAGTTGGCAGGGCTTTTAGGAGGTGGGGACTAGTGACAGTTCTTAGGTCACTGAGCACATACCCTTAAAGTGGATTGTGGGAGGCTGGTCTTTTCTTTTCTCTTTTGCCATCTGCCATAGGTGAGCAGCTTGTTCCATCATAAGTCCCTCACCATGATGCCCAACCTAGTTGCAGGTCCAAATCATTGGAGCCAGCTGTAAGCCAAAACAAACCTTTCATCATTCTAAGTTGATTATCTCAGGTACTTTGTTACAGTCATGGGAAGCTAATACAGCCCCACAAATCATAAAGTTAATGCTAGTTACATATGATGAAAGAATTGGCCAAGTGGCCCTGGGTGACTGCTTGCTTTCCAAGTGACCTCTCCTATTTCCATGCCATGGAGACAATAATCAGGGAGGTGGGATTAATATAGTCACAGACCCAGCCTTGTCAACAGAGTGATGATTTCTTCGTGTGTAGCAACATTTCCGGACTACAGAAAGTAAGTTCTTTTTCAGGGGTCTGAGTGAACTAAAATAAATTCTAAATGTGCTTCCTATGTTTGTCACCATCCTACACACCATAACAGACTCATTTGGATAAGGCATTGTGAGATGAATCACTCAGAGGGAAATCAGCTTGGCCTTTGGCACAGGGAGTGACCCAGAGCCACAGCTGCTGCAGGGAACCTTGGAGCTCAAGGTCATTCTGACTGGGATCTCATAATGATGATTACTGCAGAGAAGACAGAGGATGCCTACTTCAGAAAAACAGCTGCTCCCAGTGGCTTTCACAGAGATTGCCATGGGAGCCACAGCTGTAGCTCCTGTAAGTTCCCCCACCCTATGCCCACCCTCCAGTGAACCAGGAAACCATCCTGTCTGTGTGACCGCCCCTAGGAGACAAGCACAGGAACTGTCTGCTCAGATGGGAGGAACTGTGGCTGGAGTTTCACTAAATTCAGTCACGCAGTACAGGGAGAGTGTTTTGAGGCTGGTATTACAAATTATTCCTCCTCGTCAATTTCTAAGATGGAGTAGCCCAAGGAAAAAATGGGTTCCAGAAATATACGGTCCCATTGTGTCCCTATGTGTGGATATACTTTGCTCCTCTAGTGAGTCTGACTTTGGCACGAGTAATCATGAAATGCTTTCTCCATTCTCAGGTTAGTTCCTATTCTCTACTGGTTCTCCCATCTGAGGTCCTGCAGAGGCTGTAATTTTGCAACTGTTACCCTACAGCATGGATGTGTTGACCAGCCATCTGAAATGCAGCTGCAAAGCTCCCTGTAGGGAAGCCCACCTCCACATCCCAGCTCTCTGTAATTCAGTGACTTTGAACATTTTGGTTCACTTCATTGTGATTTTAGCATCTAGAAATGCAGTGGAAGACATCGCTAAGCTGGGCATTTGCCCTCCTGTTGCAGGAGCACAGCAGCGGCCCCAGAGAAATATTTTTCAAGGCTGCAGAGAAAACAAGGGTTGGAAAAAATGTTTGTTTATTGCCAACTCTCCCCACAGCCACTTACATAAGAGCTCGTGCTGAGGCAGGCTGTTCTCCTCCTCCAACTCAGGATCAAGAGTTAAACTCCCAGGGATGATGACAGAAAACAATGTGAGAAACACAGGGCCATGGCCCATGACGTCCAGGAAGGAAAACCAAGTGATGTGTAGCGATTAGTCCTTTCACACTGATGCGGGAGTTTCCTGGGGTGTTTTCAAGCTTTTGGGTGGTGGCACAGTATAAAAGAGGGGGAAAGGTTCTGTGAACAAGATATGGGTAAAGAATGGTTCCTCATTTCCCATTTTGAAGATAGAACAATGTCCACACAACAGTGTGTGTGCTGAAGGGGAGTATCAAAGTTCATCTATCTTCCGACCTTTCAAATCCATCCTGACCTGCTAAAGACTACACAAATAAACGCTGTATCCAAAGCCCAGCACATTTAAAATTTGGGTGAAATTGTGTATATTTTTTCCAACTGCTTATTGCAGAAAAAAAAACAGAGCAAGAGAAAAAAGAAATACACTAAGTCCTTTCTTCATAAAACAAACACAAAAAATAACTCTGCCAGGAAAAAATGCAAAACCCATAGACAGATTATGTTTAAAGGTCCGAGGGCACAACTGGCCTCCCCCACACAGAGTTACTGAGAAGCAGATGTGTGGGGCAGTCACAGAGGCCTGTAATCAAGCTTGGCAAAGCGGCCATCAGGCAATCTAAATTGTTCTCAACAGCCTCCCTCTGAGGGCGATGCCACAGTCTTTTCGTGTTGATGGTTCCAGGCTTTCAGCAAATATCAAGAAAACATTTTCCATATGTTTTAACTGAACTTTTAGCTTACATATGGGCCCATTCATTCTTGTTCCTTCCTCAACAGCTTTCATGAGTAATTGTCCATTGACTTTTTTGCTTGACAGTCACACCTGGGTGTGCTTACACCAGACACACCTAAAGCTTAGCGTCTGTCATCACAAATAAAATTTCTACTTGTTGCTTTGGAATGACAAGTTGAAACCAGCACAGCCTTACAAATAGTAGATATTCAATCACTACTTTGTTGTTGGAGTCATATGTCTTGCTCTGATTTACACCTACTGCAAAGAAACAGCTGGTCCAAATATTAGAAACACATCCAATGGTTGGCCTGAGCATGTGTGAATTTGAACCATGATTTCTTTTAACCTGGTCCAAAAAAGAGCAAAGGATCCCATGATTCATCTACTGAACTCTGCATATAAGAACCTTTGTAATTTCTCATGTGGGTCATTTCCCCTTCTCTTTTTTCTGCTGATTCTTCCTCAAGTGATCAGGGTCAGGTTGGACTGTAATTATTTCTGGTCTTGCATTTGCTTTACAGGCTCTGTAGAAAGGAGAAAACCTAAGGTCCTACATTATTCAGGACTTGGGAGTTTCAAATGGAAGAAACACATCTTGAACCAACCTAACCCTAAAAGGGAAATGTATTTGTTCATATAACCAAACCATAAAAAAGGATGATAAAGTAAGGAACCTTAGAACATTATTAGGGTTCTCACTTCCTCTCCTTTTTGCTCTTTCCTACTGTCATTTTCCCAAACCTGTTTCCCCATGAGATGAGGATGCAGCCAACTGCAAAGCTCACGTCCCCGTAGCTTGTGACCTAAGCAGAGAAGAGCCCCGGCACTGCCTTCCAGGCTCCCTGGTTAGAGAATCCCTGTGGAGCAGCGCTGACTGCCCCGTCAACCGTGGAGAAGCTGTGAACTACGCAGTTGACTCTGCTGAGTCATGTGCCCCCTTCTCTGGCCTGCAAACAGAGTCCTGCAGGAGTAGAGGATGGGTACCAGCAGTTAAAATAGAAAAAAAAGTAAAAAAAAAAAATAAATAAACACAGCCACTATCAAACATCTGAGAACAATAAAGCTCATGGGAGGCCACTGAGCCTACTGGCAGATAATTCCTTCCTCAGGTCTTTCTTCCTATCTTCATCATCTTCCTATAAGTGAGGATGAAATGCTATGTGTGGATTAGGGATCGGACCTTCCTCCAAAAGTTATAATACTAGTCAACATCCCATCAGCCTGGTGGAGAAAAGATAAAAAATGACAGCCTGATTTTCTGACCAATACCAAGAATTGACTAGAGAAGAAATTTGGAATTCACAGACAATCATAAATTTAGATACAATCTAAGAGAATCAAAGTAATTTCTTATCCCTTATTAGAGCTTTTCAAAAAACAGTTAGGGTAGGTAGTCTTATTGGGGTTTTGCATTAAGTGTGGGGTTGGACTAGGAAACTCCTAAGGTCCTGAAGATTCTGTGAGATCATAAGTCTATGAAATCTTCCCAATATGGAACTATTATTATTTTTTTTTAATTTATTTTTGTCTTTTTGAGACAGGGTCTGGCTATGCAGTTCAGGTTGGCTTTGAGCTCACTTTGTAGCCCACGTTGGTCTTAAACTCGCAACGATCCTCCTGCCTCAGCCTCCCAAGTACTGGGATTACAGGTGTGTGCCACCATGCCCGGCTGAACATGGAACTATTTATTCCTTCCTTGAACTGTCCACAACATACTCCTTCCTCATCCCCTCTTATTAACTGGTTTTAGTGACCAACAGTCCTTCGAGTTGGAGATTTCACTTAGATGTCTCCTAGCAACTTCCCCTGTCCAAACTAGATTACATCCTTAAAGCCTCAGAATTCTTAAATCCTTAGAGATTACAAGACTTGCCATTTGGTCCTCTTCCAGTTTAGCCAACATTTGTGAGCTTCTGTCTCTGAGGTACATTTTTGCATTTCAATTCCTTTCCTTTGTGTCTTGACCAAATTCACCAGCTCATGGCTCATAAGGGAAGTGTAAAGTTGAATATGGAGGCCAAAACATTTTCAGATTAACTTCATCAGATCATGGAGAATTGGCGGGGGTCGGGGTGCTTTTTCCCATTTTTTTTCTGTTGTGGTAGGAAGAAACATCCCCCACCCCCAGTGTTTACATCCTAATCCCTAGAGCCTGGGAATATGTTGCACAGCAGAAGGAACTTAAAGTTGCTGTTAAGGTGACTTGAAATGAGAGATCACCCTGCAATACAGGTGGCTCCAATGTAATCACAAGGTCCTTACATAGAAGAAGGAAGTGGCACAGGATATTAGCTAGAGTGATACCATGCAAGGACTCAGGTTAACTTTCTGGCTTTGACGATGGAAGAAGGGGCTCATAAGACAAAGAATGCTGGTAGCTTCTAGAAGCTTGTAAAAGCAGGAAAACAGATTCTCCCATGGCACTTCCAGAAAAGTACTCAGTCCTCTTAACACTCTGATGTTACCCTGGTGAGACCTGAGTCAGACTTCTGGATGACAGACTATAACGATAATAAATTTGTGTTGTTTAAGCCCGTAAATATGTGATTATTTGTTACAGGAAACTAATATACTTCTTATTTCTTCCATATGTGTCTTGCAGTGTCAGAGTCTTGAGTATTTCCACTGTTAGACTATGCAGAGCAGGGATACACAAGACAGAGTCTAGTCTTGACTCTGCTACAGTCTCACTTTGTGGCTTTGAATAAGTCAGTTTTTTCAGTCCTCGGTTTCCACATCTTGCAAAAGAAGATCCCCAAAGCTTTTCTCCCTAAAAATCCAGGGATTCAGTGTCCTCTTCCATTTCTCAATGGCATCAAATGCTCTGGCAATGCCAGCCAAAACCTAAACCAGCCTCTCACCAATCACAGCAGAGCTTCAGATTGGAAGAGAAGGTTCAGAGACCACAACCTCTCAGGGCTTGTCCACAGCAAGCAGAGTCTCCAAGCAGGCACAGAAGCTGCCCTCATGTTCTTGAAGACAGAAAATATTCAGTGCCAAATAGGGAGTGCTGTGGAGGCTGAGGTACTGGAGGACCCTAAACTCCAAGTGGCCCAAGTGCTCCTAAAAGGGCAGAGGAAGAGTTGTGTGGGTTGCAAAGAAGAGATGGGGTCTGGATGAGGGTATTCCACACAGAAGTCATGGCAAGAAGAAAGGGAAGAAGTCCTTTATCATGGTGAATAGACTCTACTGATAGAAGAAAAGGTTTTGTGGTGCAGGAAACATTAAATCAAGAAGATGGGGTCTTGAAATGATTCCAGGACAAGGACATAAAGACTGAGTGAACTTCTTGTGACCCTGCTGTATTTTGTGACCTATTGTATGCATAGGGGTAGGTAGAGTAGCAGATACGCAATACATACTCAGCACAACAGGTGCTCAAATTTCGTTGAATGAAAGAATGAATGAATGAATAAGTCAGCATTGTTATACTTTGGATCTTGATTGTCCCCAAAGCCCCATGTGTTAAATGCTTTGTTCCCAGGGTTGTGTTAATGATAGACAGTGGAACATTTTTTTCCAGCCAAAAGCAATGGGCATTTTGCCTTATTTTATTTTTATAACTAAGTTTATAGGTACGTTTTAGGTATACAGAATGATCATATTCATTATAGGGAATTTATACCTGTACATAATATATCTTTCTTCTTTTTTTTCCTCATACCCTAACCTCTCTTCAACCCTTTTCCCCCTCATTTATAGAAGTTTTATCTCCATTTTGTCCTTTTCTGATTTTTTTTATTTTAAAAAGAAAAAGCAGTGAAAACATGACACAGAATTTCATATCCAGATAATAGGAGATTAACAATGGTTAATATATTGAGTATTGTTATCTTCAAAGTAGTTGCTCAGATTACAAGATATAGACTTGCAAAACTGATCAAACAATATATGCACAAACCATTCTTTTCAATGAACTAAAAGAAGTTAGTATAATTATCTTAGCTATCATATACATATGTTTTTCTTTTCCCTTCCTTCTTTTCTCCTTTCCCTCATGCCAGTTATTCTTTCCTTTTGATCAGTTTCTTTCCCTTTCACAATATCTATTGTAGATTTTGGATCTTATTTACTCTTTCAGTTTCTTACACTAGGAAGACAATACGATGCTTACACTTGCTAATCTGATTCATTTCATTTATGAGTCTGGTTTCTAGTTGTATCCATTTACTTATTAAAGCCTTGAGTTTATCCTTTTGTAGTTGAGTAGTACTCATTGTATAAAAATACCACATCTGTTTTATTCACTTCTCGGTTCATGGGCATTTGGGTTGTTTCCAAGATTTAACTATTACAAATTGTGCTGCTATAAACATGGGAGCACATATATCACTGTAGTATAACGTTTTTAGTCCTTGTGGGAAAATATCCAGAAGGGGGATAGCTGAATTGAATGGGACCTCTAATTCTAGTTTTCTGAGCAATCTCCACACTGATTTCCACGGTGGTTGTACCAGTCTACACTCCCACCAACAGTGGAGAAATGTTCCTTTTTCCCCACAGCCCTGCCAGCATTTGTTTTGATTGATTTCTTGACAATAGCTATTCTTTCTGGGGTGAGATGGAATCTCAGTGTTGTTTTAATTTGCATTTCTCAAATGACCAATGATACTGAATGTTTTTTCATATATTTATTTGCCATTTGTATTTCTGCATCTGAGAAGTATGTATTCATCTCAGGTGCCCATTTTTGAACTGGGTCTTTGAATTTGGGGGCAACTGATTTTTTTCAATTCTTTATGTGTTCTAGATAGAAGTTCTTTGTCTGAGGGACAGTTGAATAAAAAATTTTTCTCTGTCTATGGATTTTCTTTTCACTCTGGTGGTGATTTCTTTTGATACGCAAAATATTTTTAAGAAAATGAGATCCCAGTTGTTGATACTTTGAAGTGCTTCTCATGCAGTTTGAGTTTTGTTCATGAACTCTCTGCCTTCCCCTATGTCTTCAAGATTTCTACCTACTTTGTCATCCAGTAGATTTAGTGTTTCTGTTTTAATATTTAGATCTTTGATCCATTTTGACTTTAGTTTAGTGCATGGTGATAGGCATGTGTCTAGTTTTAATCTTCAGCATGTGGAAAGACAATTTTTCTAGTGCCATTTATTAAAGAGGCTGTCTTTCTTCCAAGGAATATCTTTCCATTTTCTGAATTACTCTTCAATTCCTTTCTGCAGAATACTGTAATTTTCAATGTATAGGTCTTTTCCTTCTTTTGTTAGGTTGATTCCTAAGTATTTTATTTTTTGGATGCTATTGTGGAAGGCATGGTTTCCCTAATTTCTCTTTCAGTGAGTTTGCTGTTTGTGTACAGGAATGCTATTGGTTTTTGAGTGTTGACTTTATATCCAGCTACTATATATGTATGCTACTGAATTTTGTTATTAACTCTAGAAGTCTTGTGGTGGAGTTTTTGGGATCTTCTATGTAGAGTATCATATCATCTGTGAATAATGACAGTTTAATTTCTTCCTTTCCTATTCTTATTCCTTTTACTTCTCTCTTGTCTAATTGCTCTGGCTAATGTTTCCAGAAGTATATTGAATAGGAGTGGTAATAGTGGACATCCTTGTCTTATGCCTGATTATAGATTGAAAATTTTCAGTTTTTGTCCATTTAGTATGATGTTCAGTGTTGGTTTGTCATAAAGGCTTTTATCAGATTGAGGTAAAAACCATGTATTCCAATTTTCTGTAGAATTTTTGTTATGAATGAGTGTTGTACTTTATCAAAAGTTTTTTATGCAATGATCATGTGATTTTTGTCTTTGGGTCTGCTGATATGGTGTATTATGTTTATTGATTTGTGTACATTGAACCATCCCAGCATTACTGGGATGAATCCCACTTGGTCATGATATATAATCTTCTTGATGATTTACTGCATTGTTTGCTAGTATCTTACTGAGGATTTTTGAATCTATATTCATTAGGGAGATTGGCCTGTAATTCTCTTTTTTGGTTGAGTCTTTCTCTGGTTTTGGTACCAGGGTAGTACTTGCCTCCAGGAATGAGTTAGAGAGTGTTGCTTCCCTTTAAATTTCATTAAAGAGTTTGAGGAGTATTGGCATTAAATCTTCTCTAAATTTCTTGTAGAATTCCACCATGAATTCATCAGGACCTAGGCATTTCTTTGTTGTTCTGTTTTTAATTATGTTTTCAATCTCATTAACTGATATCCAGTTATTCAAAATTTTTGTATCTTCTTGATTCAGCTTTGGTAATTTATGTGTTTCTAGGAATCTGTCCACTTCTGTGTTTTCCATCTGATGTGAATAAAGATTTTTGAAGTAGGTATTTGTTACGGTTTATATACTGTGTCAACTTGAGAAGCCTAGAAGCTTAATTAAGTAACTCAGCAGCTCTACATCTTGGGGTGTAGAGCACAAGCAGTTACCTTTTCATTGTGTCAATGATCAGAAGTTTAACTGAGAGACTCAGCAGGGAGCCAGGGTTCTAACCTTATAAACATCCTCAGCCCCTGCAACAGGAGGGCAGGCAGATGGTGTGAGTGCTACCCCCACCCCAGGGGAGCAGCCTGCATACTATAAAAGGTGAACAAGGTGGGACTGATTGCTGCTTCTTCGAAGGAGCTCTAGTTTTCACCTTCAGCTTGGATGTGGTCGCCTGGCTTCTGGCATAGACTGTTCAGCTTCGTCGTAGACTTTTCAGCCTTCATTGTAGACTCTTCAGCCTTCCATTGTAGATTCTTCAGTGTTCCACATCATAGACCCATTGGCCTCCTGATACGGACTTGCATAGGACACTGAAGTAAGCTCCAGCCCTTGGGCTGGACCCTTCCCCCTCCAGCTTGCAGACACCGGCTGCATGCTCCTTTATTCAACTTTGTGGCTGACCATCGTAAGCCAATCTTGTTATTTCTTATACAGTTGTGTATTTTGTGTTATGTCTGTTTCTCTAGTAAACCCTAACTGATACAGTATTCATGATCTTCCAAATTTCCACAGGCTCTGTAGTGATTTTGCTGTTTTCATTCCTTATTGCACAAATTTGAGTTTTTTCTTTCCTTTTACTTTTTTCTCTTTCTTTCTTTCTTTCTTTCTTTTTTTTTTTTTTTTTTTTTTTTTTTTTTTTTTTTTTTTTTTTTTTTTTTTTTTTTTTTTTTTTTTTTTTTTTTTTTTTTTTTTTTTTTTTTTTTTTTGATAATGTTGGCTAGGAGTTTATCAATTTTACCTAGTCAAAGAACCATCTCTTTGATTTATTAATTCTTTGTATTTTTTGTCTCAGTTGTGTTAATTTCTGCTCTGAGCTTTATAATTCCTCCCTAGGTTTTGGGTTTGACTTGCTCTTTTTTTGTTGAAGCTTGAGGTGCAGCATTAGGTTTTGTATTTGTACTTGTTCTATTTTCCCGATGTGAGAATTCACCACCATAAGTTTCCCTCTGAGGACTGCTTTTATTGCATCCCACAGGTTCCAGGAAGTTGTATTTGCATTTTTAATTGCAGATAATGTTTAATTTCTTCCTTAATTTCACCTATGGCCCATTGGTTGTTCAGAAGGGTGATATTTAATTTCGATGTGTTTATAGAGTTCTTGCAGTTTCTTTGCACTATGGTCAGATAATATGTTTGGGATAATTTCAATTGCTTTGCATTTACTTAAGCATATTCTATGGGTTAGTATATGGTCCATTTTAGAGAATGCTCATATGCAACTGAGAAGACTATGTACTCTGATGTTGTTGAGTGGAACAGTCTGTAAATGTCTATTAAATCCATTTTTTCGCAGGTTTGGTTCACTTCTGATATTTCTTCGCTGAATTGTTGTCTAGTTGATCTATCTCTTTGTGATGATGGGGCATTAAGGTCCCCCACTACAACTGTGTTATTACTTATTTGATTTTTCATATCTATTAATATCTGTCTTATATGGTTGGGTGCTCCCATATTTGGTGCATATATATTTATGGTTGTTATCTCTTCCTCTTGAAGTTTTACCCTAATTAATATGTAGTGGCATTCTTTATCTCTTTTGATCATGCTTGGTTTGAAGTTCCCATTGTCTGTAAACAGAATAGCTGCTCTTGCTTTATTTGTGGTTCCTGTTGCATGGAGTATTGTTTTCCATCCTTTGACTTTTAGTCTATGAGTTTCATTTGGAATTAAATGTGTTTCTTGCATACAGAATATTTTTGGATCTTGTTTCTTAATCCATTCTGCCACTCTGTTTCTTTTGATTGGCAAATTGAGGTCATTTACATTGACAATTACAACTCACATGTATTGGTTTATCTTTGTTATGGTATTTTCCTGCTGTTGGTTGTCTGCTTCTTCTCTCTGTTTAATTGCTTTCCTTGGTTGGTGGTGTCTTTCTTTGTTGTTCTTCAAATTGTGTTCGTTTTTATCTCTGTCTAGAATATTTTTCAGTACCCTTTGTAGCATTGGTTTGGTGGTCACAAATTTCTTCAGTTTTTCTGTCATGGAAGTGTCTGATTTCTCTATTAATTTTGAAAGATAGTTTTGCAGGATACATCAATCTGGGTTGGAAGCTGTTTTCTTTCAGGACTTGAATACTTTACTCCAAAATCTTTTTGACTTGAGAGTTTGTGTTGAGAAACTTGCTGTGATTCAGGTGGGTTTTCCTTTATATGTGATCTGTTTTTTTTTCCCCCTCAGACAGCTTTTAATATTCTGTTCTTATGCTAAGTTTCTAGGATCATGATTGTTATATGTCTGGTGTTGATTTATTTTGGTTATGACTAATTGCAGTTCTATGTGCCTCACTTATCTGTATGTCAGATTCTTTTTTTCCCATGCTTGGGAAATTTTCTGCTACTACTTCTGCAAATAATTTTTGTCATTTGTGTTGACTTCTGCTTTTTCATTGACACAACTATTCTTATATTATTTTTCTTTGCACCGGCTTGTAGCCATTGAATTGTTATTTCCTGATCTTCTGTTATTTTCAAGAGCTATTTCCTTTCATGATTGCTAACTGCAATCCTGTCTTCAAGGTCTGAAAGTCTATCTTCAATTTTGTTCACGTGGTTTTGCTAGCTTTCAGTGGAATTTTTAGTTTCCTCAATATCTTTTTTTTTTTTTTTTTTGCACGGCACCGGGGATCGAACTCACAGCCTCACGCCTGCCAGACAGGTGCTTAAGCCACTGAGCCAAACTCCCAGCCCTAGTTTTTTGAGGCAGGGTTGCACTATGTATCTCAGGCTGGCCTTGTGCTTGCGTTGTAGCCCAAGCAGGCCTTGAACACACAACGCTCCACCTACCTCAGCCTCCTGAGTGCTGGGATTAAAGGCGTGCGCCACCATGCCCGGCTTCCTCAATATCTATTTGAATTTGTTTCATGCTTTCTATTTGTTTCCAGTATTGATCACTTGCAGTTTCCATCCTGTTTCTATCATCATCTATTTTTTTGTGTGTACCTGTACTCTAGATTTGCTGAGCAATTCCTTTAGAAATGTTGGCATTTCTTCTTTTACCTGACAAATTATTTCTGATCTTATTTCTACTATAGAGTCATGGATTTTTTTTCTTTACTCCAGTTGCTGTCATTTCAGAAATTTTAGGGCTGTGTCTTCAAATTTATTCTACATCATGGTCTCAGGACTTGTTCTGAGTGGGCTGGAGTTCTGGATTGCATTTTGCTTTTTTGTCTTGTCATTTTCTATTTAAAAAAATTCTATTTTGTTTTCTGTGATGATCCTTTTGAGTTTTTATAGTAGGTAGGTATATCACTAGTATCAAGCCCTCTCTAGGAAAGGTCTGTTCTTCAGGGATGTCTTCTGTGTGTAGGAAATTCTTGGTTTGTGTCTGCCTCAAGATCCTACTTTCTCAATTAATTAAGAGTGGGATGTTGGTTCCTTTTTGGCTCAGTTCCCAGTCTTTTGGTGCAGGGCTGTGGTGAAGTTATTACCCCAGAGTTTCCCAGTATTGTTACAGAAGGGAGAACAACTGATCAGTACAGATATGACATCCTAGCTAAGGTAGTAAAATTGGCAATAATAATAGCATCAAGCACAATTTAGAAAATGACAAAATGTGATAACTATCAATTTTGTACTTTATACCATAAGAGCAAAGTCTATAGTTACAGAATAGAACCAGTCATAAATTAGGAGCTTGTATGCAAAGTATTTCCCCTTGGTAGAGTGGTTTTACTCTGTGGTAGGAAACTTTAGGGAGCATAGTGTATAAAGCAAAGATCACTGGGAAAGAAGGAGAAGCAAGTTTGGAGGACAAAGGGTAGTCGTGCAAGTCTTGGGAAACTAGAGAAGAGGGTAGAAAAGAAAGAATGAAGTATTCAAGGGATTTTCTGAACTTGGTCTCTGGGTTTAGGGGGTGGGTTTAGTTTCCTGTGGTTGGAGTTCTCTCCAGCCATTTAGAAAAGAGAAAAAAGAAGAAAAAGGAAGGAAAGAAGAAGGAAGGAAGGAAGGAAGGAAGGAAGGAAGGAAGGAAGGAAAGAGAGAGAGAGAGAGAAGAAAGAAAGAAAATTGAGAGAAAAGGGCTAGTTACTGATACCAGCTTCTGCCCAAGCTGGTTGCTTGCCCTGCAGTGAAGTGGGAAGGGTCAGAATTTTTTTCTTTTCCTTTCCTTCCTTTCCCTCTCCCACCTTCCTAGTTCCCCTTCCAATTTGAATATTTTCTTCTTATTTCACAACATCTATCATAGATTTTAGTTCTTTTTTTACACTTTTACATCACAGAAACAATGCAATATTTACATATATGTGTCTGATTTATTTAAGGGTACGGCCTCAAGGTGCATCATTTACCCAGAAATGTCTCAAGATTATCCTTCTGTGTGGCAGCATAGTACTCCATCATGTTTAAAAAAAAATCTTCTTTATCCATTTGTCAGTTGATGGGCATTTGGGCTGTTTCCAAGATTTAGCTATTACAAACTATGCTGCTATAAACACTGGTATGCATATATCACTGTTGTATAATGCTTTTAATTCTTTAGGAAAGATACAGAGAAGGGCAATAGCTGGGTCTAATGGAATCTTTAGACCTAGAATTTTGAGGAATCTCCACACTGGTTTCCACAGTGATTTCTACATTCCTCCCAACAATGGAGAAGGGTTCTTCTCTTCCCACAGCCCCTCCAGCATTTGTTATTGGTTGATTTCTTCATGATAGCCATTCTTTCTTATGATGGAATTTCAGTATTGTTTTAATTTGCATTTCTAAAATGATCAGTAATATTGAACATTTTTTCTGTATTTATTTGCCATTTCTACTTGTTCATCTGAGAAGTTTCTATTTACTTTAGATGCCCATTTTTGGATTGGTTTTCAAATTTGGGGGCTCTGGTTTTTTTGAGTTCTTCATATATTCTAGATAGCAGACCTTTGTTTGAGGAACAGCTGGCAAAATTTTTTTTACCACACTTTGGGTTGTCTCTTTGCTATTTTGGTGGTTACTCTTGCTGTACAAAACCTTTTTTAATAAGACGAGATCCTAGTTGTTCTTTGCGATAGTTCCTATGTGTTTGGGGTTTTGTTTATAACGTCTTTGATTATACCAGTGTCTTCAAGAGTTCTACCTATTCTATCTTCCAGCAGATTTCATGCTTCTGTTTTAATATTTAAATCTCTGATCCATTTTTATTTTAGTTTAGTGCATGGTGAAAAATATGAGTCTAGTTTAAATCTTCAGTATGTGAAAAGCCAGTTTTTCCAGCACCATTTATTAAAGAGTCTGTCTTTCTTTCAGTGAAGGTGTTTGTCAAAGATAGGGTCGCTAAGTGTGTCTGGAGTTGTTTGTGAATCTTCTAATCTGTTCTGTTAATCCTCAGGTCTGTTTTTTGGAGAGTTATTTGTTTGTTTGCCTGTACCATGCTGCTGTTACCACAGTGTCTTTGTAATATAATTTTGAGTCAGGGATTGTGATGCCCCCTGACTTGCCTATGTTGCCTTGAATTGCCTTTGTTACTCTAGATTTTTTCTGATTCCAAATGAGTTTGAGTATTGTTTTCTCCAGTCCTGTGAAATATGTTGTTGTAATTTTAAATTTGCATAATAATTTTGGAAGTATGACCATTTTCATTGTATTGGTTCTTCACACCCAGCAAAGGATATTCTTCTATTTTCTGATAGCCTCTTCAATCTCCTTTTTCAGAATACAGCAGTTTTCAGTATAGAGGGTTTTTTTTTTTACTTCATTTGTTAAATTGATTCATAGATATTTCATTGTTTTGGATGCTACTGTGAAAGGTGTTATTTCCCTAGTTTCTCTCTCAGTGAGTTTGTTATTCATGTACAGGAAGGCTATTGACTTTTGAGTGCTGACTTTGTACAGAGCTATACTACTGATATTGGTTATTAAATCTAGAAGTCTTTTGGTGGAGTTTTTGGGGTCTTCTATGTGGAGTATTATGTCATCTGCAAATAATGATAATTTAACTTCTTCCTTTCCTATTTTTATTCCTTTTTGTTTTCTCTTGTCCAATTGCTCGGGCTAATGTTTCCAGAACTATATTGAATAAGAGTGGTGACAGTGGATATCCTTGTCTTGTTCCTGATTTTAGAGTGAAAGATTTCAGTTTTTGTCCACCCAGCATGATCTTGGCTGTTTGTTTGTCGTACATGGCTTTTATCAGATTGAGATAAAGACCACCTATTTCAATTTTCTGTAGGGTTTTTATCATGAATGAGTGTTGGACTTTGTCAAATGCTTTTTCTGCGTCTATTGAGATGAGTGTATGATTTTTATCCTTGGCTCTGTTAAGATGGTGTATTACATTTATTGATTTGCATATACTGAATCATCCCTGCATCTCTAGGATGACTTTTACTTGGTCATGATGTATAATCTTCTTGATGATTTGCTGCATTCTGTTTGCCAGTATCTTATTGAAGACTTTTATACCTATGTTCATTAAGGAGATTGGCCTATTGTTCTTTTTCTTGGTTGAGTGTTTCCCTGGTTTTGGTATCAGGGTAATGCTTGCTTCCAGGAATGAATTTGGGAGTATTGCTACCCTTTCAATTTCATTAAAGAGTTTGAGAAGTAGTGGCACTAGGTCTTCTCTAAATTTCTTGTGGAAATCATTAGTGAATTCATTGGGGCCTGGGCTTTTCTCTGTTAGTAGATTTTTAATTACATCTTCAATTTCATTGACTGATGTTAGTTTATTTAGAATTTTTATATCTTCTTGATTCAGCTTTGGTTATTGATATGTACCTAGGAATCTGTATATTTCTTCTGAATTTTCATCTTATTAGAATATAGGTTCTGCATGTAGGAATAGATGATCTCCTGGATTTCTGCAGAATATGTTGTGATTTCACCCTTTCCATTCTTTATTTCATGGATTTGAGTTTTTTCTTTCCTTTTTATGATAAGGTTGGTTAAGGAAAAGTGGAACTTTTAAGAGGTGGAGACTGGTGGGTGGTTTTTAGGTCACTGGTTCCTTTATAAGTTGAATTCCTCAGGTATTTGTGATATTAATAGCAAACTAACACAAGCCTCAGTGTTTTTAGAGCAGGACATTGGCTAACTCAAGATAGTTTAAAGAAGATAAAAAAGATCTCAATATGCAAAGTGAATCCAGGAAGACACAGATGAATATCCAAATGCCAGTCAAAAGGCTCCAGATACAAGAGTAAAGCTGGGGTGTTGGGCAGTATGAGCAAAGAGAAGAGACCCAGGTGTCATTAAGACTTTCCCTAAGCTCTTCCAGCTGGAAGGATGTCATTTTCATTCATGCAAATATCCAAGGAAGCAGACCAACCACTTCATGAGTAAGAACACACAATAACCCAGACAGGCCAGCACACACTAAGCAGACTCCTCAGGCAGCAATTTAAGCATCTCTAACCCACATGATATTTTCAATGGAAATGACCACTAATCCCTGCACAATTATTCTCTCCATAATCAAAGTTGATTCGTAGTTCACCCTTGCCTTTCCAAGACTCAGCCACTCTAATTCCCCTAACTGCTTTCAGAGGTCCATTCATTCAGATCCTCTCATTATTTTTGTGTTTTCCTTCTGATCCTTTTCCAAGTTCCCCTTCTCTTATGTCATCCACCTGAATCTGAAGACCAGATTTGCCCCAGCCACACTCATCTCACAGGCCTGCTTTTGCTCTGAGGAGTTGGCAAGGAGTACAGCTCTGCTCCATGAGGGAGACCTACTCTCATGTGAACATTCCCATTACACTCTCAGGCTGTCCTTACCCAGAGGATTCCCTCACAGCAATCAGCAAGAAGCCCACTTCCAGACAGTGTCTGGCTTCAGATCCCAGGGGACTTCACCATTCTCTTCCTTTTCATCATCCCAACCAAAGTCCATGCAGGCAGGGACAGAAGAGTAATTGATGCCTCCAGGGAATATCAAAGTGCTATTGAGCAAAACCACAGCGCAACAGCTGCACAGGTGTTTCCTGTGGCAGTCAGGGAAGAAGTGTCTTTAGAAAGCCCTAAATAACTCTGGGCAGGGTTGTCAGCCTGACAGATGACTGAAAGAAATAGCCCCGTTGTTCTCTGGTGTGTGATTCATCCAGGGCTGTGCTGAAGTAGGGGACAAGGGCTGGCCTTGAATCTCACACTCTGTCACCTGGGGCTGCTCTTCAGCTCAGTTCCCAGGAGGAATAAGAAAGCGCTTGCGGCCATTCTTTTGGCCTCTGTCATTTTGACCTTGTTTTGTGGTGGATTTATTTAGTGAACCTCAGACCTGTGTTGATTTTGTTTTAGCTGGGTTCAGTGGAAGACAGGAACTGTGGGGAGAATCTTTCTTTCATGGTGTCCAAAGGCCTTTCTCCCTTTGAAGGTCTTCTCAGTGCTTCTTGCCATTACAGCAACAACGTCACTGAGTACCTCAGTCTTTCTCTCCTAGATCCTTGAAGAAATAACTTATTTAAATGTTTGCCAGATGTTGAATGGATAAACAAAAATGTCCCAAAATCAAGGTCATGATAGCTGGTTTCTGGTCTTGGTCACTGGGATGCTGGCCAGATACTCAGGCCTCTGGACCTCTGTGCTCTCATCTGTAACATGATAGGTCAAGCTCTCACGTCCTCCCAGTGTATATACTGTGAGGTTCCGAGAGGCATGATTGTGGTTCACACCCAGCTCAGCAGAAAGGGAGGGGGACTAAAGGTAAGGAGAATTCAAAGCAACAGCAATTATTCAGCATACCCAGCAGCAGAAGTAAACAACATCACATTGAAAACCCAAGTAA